>JAUYWG010000297.1:0-18133 GCA_034779775.1 Enteromius afrohamiltoni | reverse complement strand
TCATCAGTTAGGAACCTAGGTGTGCTGTTTGATAGCAATCTTTCATTTGAAAGCCATGTTTCTAGTATCTGTAAAACGGCATATTTCCATCTCAAGAACATATCTAAATTGCGTCCTATGCTTTCAACCTCAAATGCATGATATATAGACTACAGCTGGTTCAAAATGCAGCAGCTAGAGTTCTTACTATAACCAGGAAGTATGAGCACATTAGCCCGGTTCTGTCAATACTGCACTGGCTCCCTATCAAATCTTGTTAATTACTTATAAAGCCCTGAATGGTTTAGCTCCTCAGTACTTGAGCAAGCTCTTATCACATAGTCCTCTACGTCTGCTGCGTTCTCAAAACTCTGGCCATTTGATAATACCTAGTATATCAAAATCTACTGCAGGTGGCAGATCTTTTGAAGTGAAGTAACTTGTGGCCAGGTATGCTGACCCATACTTGGAATTTGTGCTCTGCATTTATCCCATCCAAGTGCACACACACACACACAGCAGTGGGAATTGAACGACCACAAACACATTTCGTCGCTGCATAGTGCAGTCAATTCAATAATCAACAAGGTTGGAAAAGTAGCCAAAATGGTCAGTCATGGCCTAATGGATAGGGAGTTGAACTAATAGAACCTAAAGACAGACCAGGCATCTGTGAATGGCAGCCCTTTTCAAAATCCAGAGTTCGGGCCAGAGGGAATTCAATCTGGACCTGCCTCCACTTCATACTAAGTGCACTCGTATCACTCAGACTTCCATGTCACACACAAAAAGTGTTGCAGTATTTACCGACTTTTTTGTAAGACAAATTGTAAAGCAACTAGCAACATATGGAAAAAAACTGAATTGCCTGACTGACAACCTGGAACAATAAAGTAACAAGACTAGATAGGTTTTCTTCTCATCGTGGCTAGGCAGCAGCAGGCGTGCATGCTGGATGGAACATGTGGAACGGCTCTTAAAGAACGCAAAAGGTGGCAAAGAGCATAGTTTTAAAAATTGGGCTATATTTCAACTGGGAAACATTTCAAGGAAGAAGATTTAAGCAAAACCATACCAAACATGCATACTGTATTAAACTGTAAACCTTTCAATAGTTATTCAAAATACATATTCACTGAGTGATTAACACATGCTAGTTCAAGGTGTGGGTTACATATAATATGCAGTTATGCATATCAGTGATTTAAATCCAGTTTAGAGTATTTTAAGCCTGGATAGATATGAAAAAGCAGTTTTGGGCCCGTTTTTGTGAAACGTAAGGGCAGTTTTGTAAAGACCAGGGGAAAGATCTCATCATGAATTTCAGTCTGGTCCAGTTGTGGGATGGTGATCGATCCAACAAAATATTTAATTATTTTACCCACTTAATGATACATTATCTTGATTAATATTGACCATTATCTTGGTTATTTGCCCAATATTGACAATCACCATCCTGAGTTGGGATTCAGTGTATCATGGGTCGAAATATGACTTCCTGTTGTCTTGAAAACTCTTTGTGGAATTCGGCTCTTCAGGTTTAAATGTTCCAATCAAATCTTAACTTTCTAGTTCCCTCGGATGCACTACATAGTTATAAGCATGCAAGTTTTTTAATAGCATTTATTTTGGACCTTTTGACAATGGAAATTCATTGATTGATTGTACCACTTCACTCACATGCTCTGGTACCAACCAATTTTCACAAGCTAGTAACAAATGAAAAATTAAATGATTGGAAACGTTTAGGTTAGATATGTAACTCTCATTCCTTGAAGAAGGGAACGGAAACATCACGTTGGTGACCGACAAATAGGAATCTCGCTTCGAGATTACCAATCTACTCTGCGTGTATGAAAACATGATTAACATCCAGCTGCATCTGATCGCTGCACGAGTATAAATAAGCAGCGGATAAAGCACTCATTAATTCTTCGCTGAGGAGCCGAGACGGTGACACGCCCCCTAGTGGCAGCCTCATGGCAACGGGACATGACGTCTCCGTTCCCTTTTTCAGGGAACGAGGGTTACATATGTAACGAGATGTTCCCTTTCAGTCGGTCACTCTGACGTCACGTCGGTGACTGACGAATAGGAAACCCTACCAAAACGCCATGGAAGCTGCCCTTTCCAGCATCGTGTGGGAATCTCCCAAGCTCCCAGTGTTTGGCCTCTAGGCCGGGACTCTAACCACAGGATACCAGAACAGCACTACCTCAGTAAGTGAAGCACTGTAACGTCTGAGAGGACGTGCAGAAGTCAGCCTTCCTGTAGGAGGTTAAGACGGATACACATATATCATGAATTTTCAATTCCAGTGGAATATTGGAGGTGATTGAAACCTCATGGACAGCAGACTTTCGGGGAACACATTTTTATTTTTTAAACCGTGAATACCAACATGGGGTCCTGCAAGGGTACTACCCATGGGGCCCCAGCCCTCTTGCGGTTCTCAGAAGATTCGAGGGCCTGATGCTCCGCAACATCCGGCTACCGACAGGAAATGGTCTACTCTACTGGACACCCTGGAGTATTTGTTGCCAAGCTGACTGAAACCAGGCCGCTCTGTGTCACTACCTATTTGAGGTGAGAACACGGGAGGATACCGGTTCCACATGAAAGCTATAGAATCTAGCGAACGTGTTAGGGGTTGCCCAACCCGCAGCTCTGCAAATATCTGCAAGCGTAGCACTGCGTGCCTGGGCCGTGGCCTCAGTGATACCAGGGAATCCTCGGGCCGGAACTCTAGGCATGATTCGTCGACCAAAAATGCCTTCAGGTCTCTACCCTCTTGATGGAGGCCAATGCGAGCAGGAGCACGGTTTTCATTGATAGAAACTTCAGCTCTACTGCTGGCAAAGGCTCAAATGGGACCAGTTGTAGTGCTCTTAGCTCAAGAGAGTCCCAAGAAGGTACCGTAGGGGACCATGGAGGATTTAACCTTGTGGCCCCCCTAAGGAACCTGATGACCAGGTCGAGCATACCCACAGACCTGCCATCCATGGGCTCGTGGTTCGCAGTTATGGCAGCCATGTAGACTCTGAGGGTGGAGGGAGACAGCCTTCGCTCTAACCACAGGGTGCCCCGTCTCTGAGCCAGTAGATGCTTCCTTCCATCCAAGGAGGGGCTGTCACAAGAAGCATGAGTTTGGGGAACCAAGTCCTGGTGGGCCAATAAGGGGCTACCAGTAGGACCTGCTCCTTGTCCTCAATGACCTTGCACAGGAACTGTGCTAGAGGGCTCACTGGGGGAAATGCATATTTGCACAGGCCCCGCAGCCAGCTGTGTGCCAGGATGCCCCCTGTTTTTAAAGATTTTTTAGAGTATACTTTGAAGCTTTATATTCTCATTATGTGGTATGAAAAGGGGGAGGAAGGGCATTACAACAACACCAAAGGTATGTAATGTAACTCATTTTAATACGTTTCAGAGAGAAATAAGTTTCTGAACCTTAATAAGTTTTAGTTCCCATTGACTGCATGGACCTCTCATGGACGAGAGGGGAATCACCGTGGCTGTACCTCGAGAAGTTCATGATGCTGACTGAGACAACGGTCTGTTTTTTGCCATGTTGGTACTTTTTGGAGTAGTTTATAATTCTACTAATGTGGTTTGTCCTGTGGTTTAAGCTGTACTGAGTTACACATGCATGCATTCAGATTACAATATATACACACTCTCGACACCTTTTGTTGTTTGTTATTATTTTTGTTTATGTACCCTAATTGGTTTGGAACAATTGTTAAATAAATACCTGCACAATTATGCATGCCTATCTGTTTGAATGACATTTTTTATCACTAAGGTAGCATTGATCTGAAGTTGGTTCAATTAAAAAAACAATAGCTTAGATGTAGCTACATTTCTCAGGGTAGTAGCTTTAGTGTAGTTAAGCTACATTCTATGTAGAGTAACTGATAGCTTAGCTCACTACATTTTCTAAGTAGCTTTTAACAGTAGCTGTTAAATTCATACATGACTGTAAAGCGATTTGAGTGTAAAGCACTATTTAAATTAATAATTTATTCATTCATTCAATTACTATAGAATTCTGTGCAGAAATACTATCTGTGAGACTGTTTGAGTTTTTATTAATTCATATTATAAAAAGTGTAGTGCGAGAGACGTGAAAGACACACTAACTGGCAGATAAATGCTAATGAGCTGCTAGAGTTGCTATTTTAGCAACTCTAAAATACACAATAAAATGTTACTCCAACATTTAAATTAGACCAATCTGATAGTTGAATTAATTGAATTAATTAAATTAATTTAAAATTACAATGCATCACACCAGAAATATGCTTAAGAAGACACTGTCAGTTTGTCATTATCATTTCTAAATCCATCTTTTTTTTTGTATCCGTTTTAGTACATAATTAAGTTTCCTTTGCAGAGACAAATTATTTTGATGTACATGACACACATGAAGTAAAAACTCTTTTGCGCACTGCTCTAATATTTAACCCATAGATTAGAGGATTAAACACAGGTGGGACAATCACCAGTTCAAGAGCCAAAAAATGACGCAAAATCTCTGGAATGTCAGTTGAACCATATCTACTATACATAATATCAAACAAATAAGCAAAAGTGAAATTTAGTAGTGATAATATGTGTGGCAGACATGTTTGCCAGAATTTCCTTCTGCTTTCTAAAGATTTTTTACATGCAGATATCAGTTTAAAGTAGGACACTATGATAAAAACTATAAGGCTAGAGAATGTGACAATCATAGCATAACCAAAGATATTATTAACCAAAGATGATGTGCAAGACAGTTTTACAATAGACCAGTTATCACAATATAATTTGTCAATGTGATATTTACAAATAGGCCTTAAGTTTGTTAAAAAGAGTGTTGTAACACAAAATCCATTGGGAACAATCCATGAGAAAATAATTAATTTCACACAGGTGTTTTTAGTTAATTTTGAATGATAATCTAAAGGTTTGCATATGGCTACATATCTATCATAAGACATCACTGTTAATATTGTGATCTCAGAAAGTAAAGAACTGTAGATAACATAGGTTTGCAGAGAACACATATTAAAGGAGATCACATATGAATTCAATATTAAATCAGTCAGAATTTTAGGGTAAAATCCTGAAGCTCCATAAACCCCATTTATACACACATGACATAAAAACACATACATTGGTTCATGAAGAGCTTTCTCTGTGATAATGACCATAACAAGACGAATATTAATTGACAGGATTAACAGATATAATGCAAGAAAACAAATAAAATATACATGCCTATATGATGTTTCTTTTGGCACCATAAGAGTCAACATCACAGGATAAGACAAGTTATCCATCATGTCATTCATAGTACAGTATTTCAAAATCACATGAAACAAACAAATATTCTGCAGCTTATCCTATTGTTAGAAAGTATTAGACAATGATCAGGAAAACACATATCTAAAGCAGAAATGTCAATTATTGTGTGAGAATAATAATCTAAAGAAAATAAAGCAAGTAGCCACAGTCAGAAAAAGGCTAAACAAACATTCAATATCCATAAACTAATGTGTCACAAATGAACATAGTGAAGGTGTGCTTATAGTCTTATATTTACTGATTTGTCTTTAGGGAAATATAAAAGATATTCAAAACTTTCTTGGGATTAATTATGCACTCAACACGTTGCCCAGGGGCAGACTGGGACAAAATTCATATTCAAATTCAAATCATGATAATCACCACATAAAAAGTTTAACCTTCAGGCTGGGGTCAGGCAAAATAATTAAGGTTTATTACTTTAACTACCATTTTCCATTTTACCATTTATTACTTTAACTTTTACTTTTTCTTGAACCTGCCACTTTTTCATCACCACATATCCACCTTATTTCAAAACATATATATATAAACATTATATTTTGCTGGTTTGCACATTGTGTTATTGTTTCATATTGTCTAAATGTCAAAATGAATACAATAATACATCTTATATATCTTATTTGAAAAATCTTAACACTGAATATGTTTTTGCATTCTCAAGTGTCATGTTTTGATTTAGCTCCCTCTAAACCTGTGTGACAAGTCAGCTGCCTCCCCTGACTACAGTATCATCGCCACCCCGTCCCTTAATCGCTGCCCTTTACCAGGTTCCTGGTAGGAACAGGAGTTGGTGTGCGACAGAGAAGGGGCACAGGAACGGGCAGGTCTGGTGGTGTGTGATGAGGCGCACCTGAAGAGAATGTAGCCTCATCATCGCCGCTGTTAAAGGCTGAGCATGCCTCTCCTCAAGAGACCGGTGCTGTGCCATTGAAACCCCTTGGAAGTGCCGTGAGGGCCAAGATGGAGAAGCCTGGAACCTGGACCCTTCCCCTACACTGCCTGACCTTCACTACCCCTGCATTACAATAAGGATACTAGTTCCTCTCTTTTTGGACAATTTTTCCCCTGGACACTTTATTTTGCATTTTCTGTTTAATAAAAACCTCTCAGAGGCCTGAAACCACTCCCACTGTGTCTGTCGTAAGTTCCTCCTGTCACACCTGTAAAACGATGTGAATATTTGTCTGCTAAATTCCTACTTTTTAAAATAATTATGTCCTTTTGGTGATTTTGAAGTAATTAATTGACTGCTACAGCTAATATTTGCTAGCAGTTTCATGCTTAAGTAAGTAAACAAAGACTCACTCAAGAAGTGAACGAGACGCTATGGGAATGCCCTCAGCGTGACGGCTCTGAATCGTATGTGGAATCAGCCAATGATGAATTGGGACATCATAGGCGGGTGACGTCACTGGCCAGGAAACACTGGCCTGTCATGCAGCGGAGTGCCAGCAGGGGATGCCGAAAGTGTGGTATCGAGATGCAGCGTCTCGTTCCTTCAAGGAACTAGGGTTATATTCATAACATTGAGACATACCTTTTCAGGAACTCGAGCTGCGTCAACAAGACACTATGGGAACGAGATGCTTACACC
The DNA here is from genome assembly GCA_034779775.1 of Enteromius afrohamiltoni. Classification (NCBI taxonomy): domain Eukaryota; kingdom Metazoa; phylum Chordata; class Actinopteri; order Cypriniformes; family Cyprinidae; genus Enteromius; species Enteromius afrohamiltoni. The sequence continues at coordinate 11,205 of JAUYWG010000297.1, read as the reverse complement.
TCCAGACTTTCAAATTCCCTGCCTAGTGTGTGTTTGTGCACAGCTAAGGCATGAGAACAGAAAAACCCAGAGTGGCTCGCAAGTCCAATCCATAAAAGCGGACGAACATGTAAGGGCTCTATGGTGCCCCCTGCCTGTGAGAGGAGGTCCCTCCTGATTGGAATCTCCCATGGAGAGCCGTCTAGAAGGGATATCAGGTCCGAGAACCATACTCGGCCCTGCCAGAACAGTGCTACAAGCAGTAGACTGATCGCGTCACAGCTCACTCTCTCCAGAACTCCTGGGAGCAGAGCGATCGGAGAGAAGATGTACAGACAGAGCTCGGTCATGGAGGATCCACTCCCCGGGCCTCAGCCCCTGACTTGACAGGATGTCCACTCCTATGTTTTGATGCCTGGGAATACAGATGGCTCTTAGAAAGAGAGATCTGTCCTGGGCCCAGACAAGGATCTGGGGCGCCAGCTTGTACAAGGGGCGCAAACGCAGACCTCCTTGGTGGTTGATGTAAAAGACTACTGACATGTTGAAAGTGCACACCAACACGTGTTTGTTACGTCTATGAGAAAAATGTATGAGTGCCTGGAACACAGCCAGCATCTCTAGACAGTTGATGTGCCAATTAAGATGGCGATCTTCCCACAGACCTTGGGCTGAGCGGTCACTCATGACCAGGGCTCTGAGACGATTCAAGGAACGAAAATGAAAACCAGAAAGAAATGACATTTAAACAATTGAACAATTTTAATCATTCTGAAGAGAAATGTTTATTTGAAATTGCAATTAACCGGTTAATAATGTTATATTATTGTTCTTTTCTTATATTATTTGGAAGACAAAAAAAAACCCATAAATTTGTGTGTGCAAAAGCCATGTTGACTCCTACAATGTGAAATGTCTGAGAAGCAGACGCCATTTCTCCGATGTGATGAGCTTGCCTCAAAACATTGCTGAGCAGGGAGCCTGCAGGATTTCTTTCGAGGGTAGGCTACTACTGCACTTATCACAATCTTTTAGCAGCCAGCGGCCAAGATGTCCTGGGCGTTGACCCACGATCTCTCCTCTGGGCCGAAGCCTTCCCAGTCTATGAGGTACTGGAGGATTCGTCCCCGACGTCTCGAGTTCAGGATCTCGCTGACCTGGTAGATCCCCTCGTTATCCTGGAGCAGAGGAGGAGCCTCTGGCACCGCATCCTCATCCTGGTCCCCCTCTCCGTTCGGGGCAGCAGCGGGCTTGAGCAAGGAGGAATGAAAAGTGGGTGAGATAGTTCTAGACGGTATGAAACTGGTGAAATTTGTCTTAAAATCTTAAAGGGACCCACGTACCTCGGACTGAGCTTGTGGCAGGGAAGATGAAGGTGGAGGTCCCTGGCGAAGAGCCATACCCACTGGCCGGGTTCATAGGCTGGGTGAGGTCGTCGGTGGCGATCGGCCTGGGTGGCAACTCTCCGAATGGCCTGCTGTAGTTGGATGTGGGCGGCATCCCAGGTTTGCTCACTCCGCCTAAGCCAATGGTCCACGGAGGGCAGATCGGTGGGCTCCCCTGACCAAGGAAAGAGGTGAGGCTGGAACCCCAGGACGCATTGAAACAGCGTCATCCCTGTGGCCTGCTTGCGGAGAGAGTTCTGGGCATACTCCACCCAGATGAGATACTGGCTCCAGTCCCCTTGATTCTTGTGGCAGTATGAGCGGAGGAAACGAATGAGTTCCTGATTGAGGTGCTCCACTTGGCCGTTGGACTCCTGGTGATATCCTGAGGTAAGGCTCACATTAATTTTAAGTTGAGCGCAGAAGGCTCTCCAAACCCTGGAGGTGAACTACGGTCCTCGGTCCGACATGATGTCGTCGGGGAGACCGTAATACCAGAAAACGTGTTCTAATATGGCTTGGGCGGTCTCCCAGGTGGTGGGCTTAGTCCTCCGTCCTTCTTTTTCACAAAGAAGAACCCTGTGGATGCGGGGAATGTAGAAGGCCTAATGAAGCCCTAGACCAGCTCCTCCCTGATGTACTGGTCCATGCATTAGGTTTTGGGCTGCGATAGAGGAAAGACCCGTCCTCGGGGTACCACGGCTCCCGGAAGAAGGTCGATGGAGCAGTCTTTGGGCCGGTGTGGAGGTAGTTGGGTGGCCTTTTCTTTGCTGAAGGGCGACTTGTAGGTCCTGGTAGACAGCGGGGAGCGTGTCGAGGTCTGTGGCCTCCTCTGGTGCTAACCGTAGGTGGTTAATGAACTTGGGGGGCAGTGCTTGTGACAGTGGCTGGACCAACGGAGGATCTGGTGCTCCTTCCACGAGATGACGGGGTCGTGCTGCTCTAGCCAGGATAGTCAAAGGATAATCGGGTGCTCGGGGGAGTGGATGGTGTAGAACTGGATCCGTTCAGTGTGCAAGGGGCTGGTACAGAGGGTGACTGGAGCCGTCTGGGTAGTTATCTTCCCGGATCCAAGGGGTCGGCTGTCGAGGGCTGCCACGGCCACGTTGGGGGTACATGCAAGAAGAGGAAGATTATTCTCAGTGGCGAATTGAACATCAATAAAGTTCCCAGTAGCCCCAGAATCAGAAGAGTTTAGACTTCTTGTTCTAACACCAAATCCTGCTCCGTACAAACTATCGTAGGGAGGACGCCCGCAAACTGTGGCGGAGATCATCCGAACTGGATTCAGTATCCTCTCTCTACTGTACGCAGGACTCATTGAGACACACTTGGCAGTAGTTTCCACTCTGCAAAATGGTCTACTAAAGGAAGCAACCTCTCGAGGCTGGTCTCTGATGATATTTGTTTTGACACAGCCCACCCTCGGGCGTGCACGGACCCTCGTAAGAGCCTGGTGGAAAACATCTCAGCCCTGCTACGTTTCCGGGCGGACGATAATGAGACTGATGTTCGTGGGAGCTCACGCTCTAGCTGCTCTAGAAACCTCAGAGGAGGTGGCGAGCCTTTCAGCCCCGCTACGTTTCCTGCCGTAAAGAACTGAAAGCAGCACTCGCTGGAGACCGCTGCACCCTGGAACATTGACAGTGTTAGCAGATCGACCTCCTGAGGGCACTGAGGAGGTATGGGGCACCGTGTAATGTGGTGCATACCACTCTTCCCCAGAGACGCCTGCCCTCTGAAGTCCTGTAGAGTCAGGACTACTGAAAACGTCTACTGAAACAATGATCCTCAGACCATATTATTACCAGAATCATAGAACCAGTCCCTTTAAGACTGGTCTATGGTATCATTAGAGCTTTCTCTAGAGACCTCCAGAGAAAGTAGCAAGCCTTTCAGTTCAGCTACGTTCCTGGGTGGAAAACTGAAAGTAGCGCTCGCTGGAGACCCTCAGGTCTTTCTTTGCTTGGAGGGCCCCGCAACAGAGCATCACCAACTTCCCTTTTTTATCTTGGGTAAGGAAATTTATTTCCCTTTTAGACGGCAATGCTTCGTTTCTGTGTCTCCTTGTACTCACCATCATACAAAGTGGTGTTCTTCAATGCAAGAGAAATATTTATATTGCCGGTGAGTACATACACGGTGTGTGTGTAGTCTGCTGAAGGGCTCTTATTAGTGTTTAGCACGGGAGCACGGGAAATTGATACAGCGAGTCCCTATCTCATTTCTCCAGCTCAAGGTCTAGTGCTAGCCATATGTGAAAGAAAGCACATTCTGCTATTTCCCTCGACAAAGCAGCGCAATGTTTCTCCTCAAGCCATTTACGGCACGTTTTTTTTATCCCCATAAACAATTAATGGTGATGAATGAAAGCGGTCATAAGATGGTGCCATAAATTGAGTAGACACTTGCGAGACATCTCTCTCTCGACACTGCATTGTCTTTAAAGGCTCCATCCCAGCCCTCCAAGCCTTTAAGAATTACAGATCTTAAAATGCTGGTGGGCAGGGGGTGCTCGACGGCAGGTCAATCTGGTGACATGTCTGCACACAGGAAAAGAGGCCGTGTTACAGGCGTACCAAGCCGACCTGCTAAAAGACCTGGATGAGGGCTCAGAAGAACTGCTGGCCTCTCATTGTGAGCGCTATAGTTGCTCTCCAGTTTGTGAAACTGCTCAGTCAGTACTTGCAATTACGCAAGTAATAACTCTATGATAACTCTAAAAATAACTCTCTGAAATGTCATTTGCACCGTATCTACTATACATGACGTGCAAAATTTATCAGTGAAAATATATACAGTAAACAGCAAATATATTCAAATATATACAGAATTTCCTTCTGTTTTCTAAAGATTCTTTACATGCAGTGATCAGTTTATTGTAAGACAAAATGATAAAAATTATAAAGCTCAAAAATAAAACACCTATGGCATATCCAAAGACATAATTAACAAAAGAAGATTCACAATATTTTACAATTGACCAGTTTTCACAATATAATTTTTTCAATGTGATATTTACAAATTTGCACTCCTATTGCGGCCTCCAGAGTCTGCTGCTCTCCCAGTGCATCCTCCAGAGCCAGCTGCGCTGCCAGTGCACCCTCCAGTGCCTGAACAGCAAGAGCGTCCAACAGTGCCTTAAACTCCCCCTTAAACTCAAGCTTCCAGGAAGTTCTCCAGAACTCTCATTACAGGAGCCCGCTCTCACTACCAGACATCATCTCACCTGGAAACCCATCCGATACACGACACACGATGATGGTAAACCTCCCCAAGTATTTTTTGGGGGGGCCCTATATAGCCAAGGTCGTGGAGAGGGTGGATGGGCTGAGAGGAGTTTGGGATTGGACACCTGTGGCACTCATGGCACCCGATCCACCACTGCCACGGCCAATATCTGAACCACTACTGCCACAGGCGGACTCTGAACCACCATGGCCTCTAGAGGCTCCTGATCCACCACGGCCTCAGCTGGCTCCTGATCCACCACGGCCTCAGCCGGCTCCTGATCCACCACGGCCACAGCCGGCTCCTGATCCGCCGCGACCTCCAGTGAAGCCTGATCCGCCCTGAAGGCTGTCCGTGGTCAGTCTCCTTCATCCAGCCTGCAGTGCGCCCCCACCCCCCCTCTCCGGCTTCCTCTTTTGATGTTACTGGGGGGGTTAATGGGCATACTGTTACGCCCATACCGGGCTTCACCCTCACTCATCACACTCACACCAATCATCACCATCACCTGTCTGCACACCTGTCACGGATCCAAGCACTAATGGCTCTGCACTTATAAGCACTCACCCCTCAGCACTCATGCTTTTCAGCACAGAATAGCTTCTCAGCACAGACTGGACTGGTGTCCTAGCTTACAATGTGTCTACACTGGATACAAAAGCTAAAGTCTGTCTACTCTGGATGACGCAAAGCAAACATGGAAAATCATTTGAAACTCATAAATAATATGTGTCATAAATAAAATGCAGCATTAGTTTTCTGTCAGGAATTTGTCGGGCCACATCTAGACGTGCCAGTATTTGGTAATGCGATATACCACAATAAGATTTATACACAGTATTGTTATCGTGGGCCCTTTAAAATATTAAAAATAATAATTTATTAAAAATTATTCTGAATTTTTAATGTATTTGAAGAACATTTTCCCCATTAACTGGTTAAATGGACAGCTCTGCTGTAAGCTAAATTAAAGACGGGTCCACTCTGATCAAAAATTCTAACATGCAAAGTGAATTGTTCACATGACTGGGCAGAAAGTGAAACAATTCATTTGTCACTGGTCAAGTGATTTCTACGTTAACAGCACAAGCTTCAAATCGTGGCTTCATCTTTCATGCCCATTTTTTCTCAACACAAGGTCTGATACCTTGGTTCAATTGTCACATCACTATGGAATGGGAATGACAAGAAACGACACATGAAAGAGGATTTGATTTAGAGTCTGTGTTTAGTTCGTCCTGTGTTTTGATCCCCATGTGTCCGCCCTTGCCCATATTTGGTCCTGTGTTTCCTGTTCTAGTTAAGTCATGCCAGCTGTGTTCCCCATGTGCCCTTAGTTCTGTCCTCGTTAAGCATCTGTGTTTCAACCCTCAGTGTCAGTCCTCAAGTGTCTACCCTTGTGTTACCTGTCCTACGTTGAGTTTATCATTAAAAAAAGTATCGTATGCAAGGTCTCTGCCTCATGTGATCCATTATCCTCGACCAGAGTGACAGCGTGACAGAAGGACTGACCATAACCGAAAAGGATAAAAGGATCCACCCTAACCCCAATGGAGAATAAACAGCCCCAAAGAGATTTTCCATCGCCTCTCCCTGCTCATCTCAAGCAATGGCCCAGAGGCCATCCACGATGCCCGGCTTTCGTCTCGCCATTTGATGAATCCCGCTCCCAAGAGGCACCATATGGAGGACAATCAGTGCCAAATCCCTGAAAATGGTTCCAGTTTTCCACGGTTCCACTGGGCTCAATCGTCTCTCCGGCTCCGCTTTGGTCGGTCGGAGTCCATCCGCCGCCTCGGGCTTACACTCCTCACACTGCGCCTCATCCCTCTGTCCTGCCGGCTCTATCAGGCTCCTCCCTTCCTCAAGCTCCACCTTGGTGCTCTTTCACTTAGACTCCGCCATGGCCTTCCGGATCCCCTCATCCGCATCGGTCCCCGGTACCACCTGTTCTGCCTTGGCCCTCCAGATCCTCGCCGTCGTCCTGGCTCTTCGGCTCTGCCCTCGTTGCCAGAACGACTAACCAGTAAGCCAGTGATCTCAACCCATGTCTTGCTCTTTTTCAGTGGTTGTAGCTCATCATGTTTGACTTTAGTGGTTTGAATATATTCAGTGTGGTTCAGTTGATTTAAAAAATCATTAGTTACTCTAGTTTACTACAGTATACTGCCTAACATTTTATTAATAAAATGTGAACAGAACTTTGAGGAAACAAGGAAGGATTTAGTAGCACACTGACCACATGAATAACATTTTCCAGTTCTTTTATAATTAAAAGTACATTGGTATAAACTTTTCTATTTTCTAAAAAAAATTCCACTGAAAATTCTATCTTTTAAAAAGAAGAAGGATAAATTTGACAAACAATAACAATGTTAAGATATAAAAAGGTGTCTAGTGGGGTGGGGGGACCTCTAAGAGATCACACGTTATTTTTAAACAAATCTCTTAGTTATTTTTGTCATATTCAAACTACAAATACAAATATATATCATATACATATATTACAATTTACACATGCATCACATTATTAATAATCTTATCAAAAGACCTGCTTTTTCACATTTTGTGACAATTAATTTCTAAAAGCCACATTGACAACTTTTTTAGCATGTTTGTTTCAGTAAAGTACAGAAAAAAAATTATGTTTTACATCGTTTTGGGGCATGTAAAACAGTTACTCTTGCTGCAGCACATAAAGTAAAGGCTCTTTTGCGCACTGCTCTAATATTTAACCCATAGATTAGAGGATTGAAGACAGGTGGGACTATCAACAGTTCTAGAGCTAAAAAATTACGCAAACTCTCTGAAATGTCATTTGAACCATATCTGTTATACATGAAATCAAAAAGCATTGCTATAGAAAAATTTATCAGAGATAAAATGTGTGGCAAACATGTTTGCCAAAATTTTTTTCTGTTTTCTAAAGATGCTCTAGATGCAGAGATCAGTTTAATATAGGATATTATGATGATAAATTCAAAGCCAAAAAACATTACACCAACAATATATCCATATACATTATTAACAAACAATGATGTGCAAGAGAGTTTCACAACTGACCAGTTATCACAATATAATTTATCAATGTGATAAGCACAAAATGGTCTCAAATTTGATAACAGGATGCCATTGAATGCAGAAAAAGTTGGAACAATCCATGACAACAGAATTAATTTTACAATGGTGTTTTTAGATAATTTGGAACGATACTCTAAAGGTTTGCATATGGCTAAAAATCTATCATAAGCCATCACTGTTAATATTGTGATCTCAGATAGTAAAGAGCTGTAAATAACAAAGGTTTGCAAAGCACACATTTGAGAGGAGATTACATATGAATCCAATATTAAATCAGACATAATTTTTGGATAAAAACCTGAGGCTCCATAAACTCCATTAATACACAGGTTACACAGGAATATGTACATTGGTTCATGAAGTGCTTTCTGCATGATAATGACAATAGCAAGACGAATATTAATTGATAGTATAAGCACATATAAGGCAAGAAAGCAAATAAAATATACATGCCTATATGATTTAGATTCTTTTGGTACCATAAGAGTCAGTATCACAGGATAAGACATGTTATTCATCACGTGTATGATCCCTCAAATCACATAAAACAAAATGACATAATGGAATACAAACTGTACAAAAATAATATTAATAAAAGTTAAAGATAAAAACATAAAAAGTTCTCATTAGCCTTCTGTATCCACTGCTGTCAGCAAGAGTGACCAATGAGAGTCTCTCACAAATAAGCAGATTTAGAGCTACAGTAGTTGCGATCTGAATTCAACATGAGGTTTGTTTGGTTTTTAGAAGTCTTTTATCATTGTCTCTAAGAAACATAATGACATCTCTTGGGTTTAATTATTTTCTCATGGAAAAATAAAAGAAGCTTTGAAAAAAAACAACTTTAATTTGTTAAAATAAGTTAAATATGTCAGGAAAGGAGTCAGAATCCAATAGCGGGTGAAGAAAATAACAGTTTATTAGTAATCTTGATGCAGCAGAAAATATACCAACAAAAGATCGGTGAGGAAGTGATAATCAGCAAAAGGGGGCAGGGGATGACATGTTGGCATTGATGGAAGATATGAAAACAGGCTTCATCCTGGATAGATGAAAAACAGAGTATACCTGACCAAGAGAGTGAGGCAACTTGAGCCTTACCACAGCCGGACTGAGGACCTTGGTGATCTGGTATGGACCAATAAACCTAGGTGCTAATTTCCAAGGGGCAACCTTGAGAGACTGGTCCTTGGTAGAGATCCATACCCTCTGACCACAGATATAACGGGGTGCAGGAGTCCAGCGACGATCGCCTACTGCTTTGGTACATCTGGAGGCCTGAGCCCTTCTAGTCTTCTTCCAGACACAACGACATCTCCGGACAAAGGCTAGAGCAGGCGGTAACGCAGCATCGGGTTCCTAAAAGGGGAAACAAGGGAGGAAAATAGCCAACGGAACATTCAAAAGGTGACATACCAGTGGATGCCACGGGAAGAGTATTGTGGGCATACTCGACCCACAAGAGCTGTTTACTTCAGAATGCAGGATTGCAGGACACCAGGCCGGAGAGCTCGTTCGAGATCCTGATTGGCTCGCTCACACTGTCCATTGATCTGGGGATGAAAACCTGATGACAGACTCGTAGAGGCTCCAATCTGTTGACAGAATTATTGCCAGAATCGGGAGACAAACTGGGGACCCCTATCAGAGACCACGTTGACCGGAAGGCCATGGATCCAGAAAACGTGTCAATGACCAGTTGAGCCATCTCCTTGGCAAAGGGGAGTTTGGGCAGGGGAACAAAATGAACTGGCTTGGAGAAGCGATCCACCACCGTGATTAAAGGGTGTAAGCCAGAGTCAAAATCTAGGGCTATGTGTGACCAGGGCTGAGAGGGAATGGGTAGGGGTTGGAGGAGACCAACAGGGGATGATTGGAAACCTTGTTCTGGAAACAAATTGAGCAAGCCAATATAAAATGCCTGACATCCTGGCCCATGGAGGGCCACCAAAAATTGATGACAAATAGCAGCCAGCAACCTTCTGACACCCGGATGGCAGGCAACCCTAGACTCGTGACCCCACTCGAGGACCTTCGGCACGAACAAACAACCCACTGGGCACCTATCTGGCTCTTCCACCCCTAGTCCGGCCTCCTCCACCCTTCGCTCGACCTTCCAAATGGTACAAAAGAGTGAAGTCGAAACGGTCAAAGAAGAGTGCCCAGCGAGCATGGCGCAAGCTCAGTCTTTTGGCCACATGGCTGTACTCTACATTTTTGTGGTGATGAGAGAAAAATGCACCTGGGGTGCACCTTCTCATCCTTGGGGGAATGCTGGGACAAGACTGCGCCTACCCCGACATCAGAGGAGTCCACCTCAACAATAAACTGCCGTTCAGGATCTGGAATGGAGAGAACAGGAGAGGCAAACCGGGACTTTAAATTATTAAAGGCCTCCTGAGCCTGAACACTCCAGATGAACGGTACCTTGGTGGAGGTGAGCACCGTTAAGGGTGTAGCTACCTGGTCAAAGTTCTTGATGAATCGCCAACTTCTATTGGAACCTAGGAAACGCTGCAGAGCCTTTCTCAAGTCAGGGACTGGCCACTCAGCCACAGCCTTGACCATTCATAGTGCCCAGTAGGGGTATTGAAGGCTGTCTTCCAGCCTTGTGAATATGGACAAGATGATAGGTCTAACTTAGTGAAGACCTTGGCTCCCTGCAAGAGTTCAAAGGCAGACGACATTGACAAAGGCAAGGGGTACCTGTTTTTATAAGTAATGTCATTCAAACCTCAATAATCAATGCAAGGAGCCATCCTTCATCTTTACAAAGAAGAACCCAGCGCCTGCAGGAGATGACGAGTGGATTCCTAAATGTATTTGTACATAGCCTCTCGTTCAGGACCTGACAGGGAAAAGAGTCGACCCGGGGCGGAGAAGTGCCTGGGAGATCGATGGTGCAATCAAATGGCCAGTGGGGAAGAAGCGAGGTGACCCGAGACTTGCTGAAGACCAGACGCAGATCATGGTACTCCCCTGGAACCCCAGAGAAATCGGCCGCCTCAACCTGCAAAACAATAGACACAGACATAGGCGGAGGAGCAACAACAAGGCAAGACTCAAGACAAGACTGACTCCAGGACAGAATCTGGCTGTGAGACCAATCCACACGAGGACTGTGCTGCACCAACCAGGGGTGTCCCAGAACCAGACATGCATGAGGGGACTCCAGGAGGAACAGCACAACAGACTCATGGTGATTGCCCGACACAACCAGATTCACACGGGGGGGTGGTGTGTGTGATGGTGGCTACAGGCTGACTGGAAAGAAGCTCATCTTGAGTGACTTCCCTGGCGGATGGGCACTAATCTCCCTTAATGGAACGATCGAAAAGCTTAGTCATTTCAGCGCGAAACTCATCAAAGTCTGTGTAGAAAGGAGCAACGGCATCCCACACAGAAGTTCCCTACTCCCGAGCCTTTCCAGTAAGCAGAATATTGACATATGCTATTGTCGCCCCTGGCGCTAGAGAGCACAGCAAGACACGAGACAGAGTTATGAAGAAGCCCCGGAGGGTGGATTTAT
>JAUYWG010000296.1:0-18143 GCA_034779775.1 Enteromius afrohamiltoni | reverse complement strand
TCTGTGCCTCACTGTCATTCACCCTTGTTATACCAGCGGAGATATTCTGTTCAAATACTCTGTGATGATTTACCTTTTCCGCTGGGAGTTGAATTTATGTTTCTGCACAAACATTTGTGAACTTACTTCCTTGTCTGTATTTCCTGAGCGTGACACCTTTATTTACAAAACATAGTTTTTATTGTGAATGTACACAAATAAAATATACATGTAGAAAAGTTTTGAATAATGTCTTATCCTTGAACGAGTATTGTAAGCTGTTTCCACTTTTATTACGAAAAAAAAAAGTGATCCTGTCAGCGCTGTGTACAGTTACACATTACTGACAGGACAACTTTTATCTTAAGAACAAAATTAGGCCAAATAAATGTAAACTTAAAAGTATAAGAAGCACAAGAATAGTCCTGAGAGATGAGAGGGACGGTTGATCAGCGACTATATCCAGAGAGAGCAAGACAGGGCAAAAATCAGGCGGGAACACGGAACAAGATTAAAATGCTTTTTTAGAGTCAAACTCAATACTCAGCGATGGGATCACTACAAGGACTTAAATCCTACAAAGATTTTTGTTTTTCCCAAAAAAAGCTAGATAATGTTTTTGCATTAGACTAAAATTGAGTGACTTTGTTCACAAATTGTATAACTACTGAAAATGGTTTTTGATAATTTTTTGTGGAGATTTTTCACCTGGTTACACTTCTGGTATAAGGGGACAAAAATGAACCCACCTCAAACAATTGCTTATAAATCACACATTATACTATATTATCATCGAATATTAGATTCAATCTTTTTATTAACTTGTTTTCTTTCATTTAGGACTGTTTTCGTGTTTCAGTGTGCATCTGATTAATCATAATCCTCATCATTTATCATAATCATTTATCTGAGAGTATGTACCTTGTTTTGGTGGGTTGGTACAGGGCTTCAGACATTTGTCTGTGATAACGTCGTCACGGCATTGAGTGAACCTAGGGAATAACATAATATAATATAATCCAGGCAAGGTGTCAAGGTCAGCTGGAGGTGCCAGCTCAGGCCACTGGATGGACGAGGGGCTGTGTGATGTCCAGTTCGGCCCGGCTACCCAACCAGTCACCGAGAGACAGCTAGGAAAGCTATCTGCCATGTCAATGGTACCCAAGTCGTCCACAGAGGGCACCGTTCTCATCACTAAGTGAGAGGGGCTGGGTGATGCTCAGCCGGTTACCGTACGACAGCTAAGGGAGCTGTCTACCATGCTCGTGATGCCCGAGTCGCCCATGGAGGGCGCTGTCTCCATCACTCAGGGAGAGGGGCTGAGTTATGCTAAGCCAGTTACCACACTACAGCTAGGGGAGCTGTCTACCACACCGGTGGTTTCTGAGACACTCGCAGGGCTACAGCCAGGAGAGCTGTCGGCTATCCCAGTGGTTCCTAATCCTCTCGCGGAGGGCGTCGATTCAATTCAGTTTAATCCAGTTATACAGCCTGCGAAGCTGCAGAAGGCCCTCAGTGAGTTACACCGGTCAGATATGGGCATGACCCCCGCAGCACGACATGAGGGGTCGTGTCGTCAGGGGGGGGGGCTATGTCAAGTTCAGCCCATGTCTCCGCCCACTCGTTGGTTGTCTAGGTGTTTTTATTGCTTGTTGCCGCCCACTGACCTAGGTTCATGTGTATAAAACCCGAAAGTGTCTGTATGTTTGTACGGTTCGTTGGTAGTTGTTATGTTTCATTCATGTTCCCTTTATCCTGTTGTTCTTTTCGTTGGATTTCGATTTCTGCCTGGACCTGGACTTTATTAAATCACTGTTGCACATAAACTCGCTGTTTCTCCTGAACTCATTCGTAACACAAGGTTATAAACGCACGCTGACACATGCAGATTTCACAGAGAAAGAAAATTCTGTGATGGGCTCACGTAAAAGATAACAATGTAAGTCAGTGACAGGCATCAGCACGGATTTGGATTCCAATATTAGGTAATGATGTTGTCATTGCATATGTATTGAGGTGTGATTTTTCACAACATTTTTATTTATATTACTTTATATATACATTTATGAGCAACCCCTCCCCCTAAATCTACCTTCCGTTACAAGATAAAAGGTAGATACAACTACTGACATTATTTACTAAAAAGGCATAATATTCTAATTATTCAATGGCAAAAGGATTGATCACAATCTCTCCATGCGATCGCGTCATGCTGTTGTGAAATGATATTGGCTCTTGTGTGTCTGGTGGCACGTCCTGATTTTGCTGAGTTAGGCGTGTTCCTGGGTCAATATATTTTGTTGACCCTGGAACAACATGTTATTCCAAAATTTTAGTTTTGACCACATCTCTATACCTAAATCTAACCCTACCCATGAGTAATGTCTAAAATCAGAGGAAATGATAGATGACTAACACTGATGTACAAGCACCAAACTGATTGTAAGCCTAAACTTCACAAAAAACATAAACTGGTTCTTCAAATCTGATTGGCTAATCACAATGTTGTTCCAGGGTCAACAAAGATGTCGACACGCGGAACTCAGCAAAATCAGGTTCTGCGGATGGGTCAGTCCAGTTTTGGATGACACTCCAGTATCCATGAACTGTGTCTGTGTTTTGTGTCTCCGTTACATGTATGGACTAATTATCAATGAACTCTTGTCTCCACCCACCTCATGTGTTGTCTTGGTTACTCGTATGTTCTCCTCCCATTCCTAATTGTCTGCTCATGTATAAATATCCCGTATGTCCTTGTATTAGTCGCTGGTCAATGTTTGGATGTACGTCTGTTTTCCCTGTTGTCTACACTGTAAAAAATGGCCATGGTTTTGACTGTAAAAAACTGTAAAAATGCTATGGTAAAAACCTCTTAAATGGTTAATGGTAAATTCTTGCAAACACTGTAAACTGACATTCCCAGAATTCCTTGCTTCCATTGCATTTCAAATTTTGTTTTAAAAAACGTTTTTTCTTAGTTTTTTTTAATCAGTTATGTTTATTAGGGTTGTATGTTACATGTAATATTCTTAAATGAATATTTATTGCACATTTCAGTTTATTAATTCTTACCATGATGGTGTTTAGTGTTTGTGTGAATGACACTAAGCACCTTCTCTATATGTTACTATTTAAAAGCTTCTTATGATAAGCTTTGGTTCATCATGACTTTCTCAATATCACCTGCATTTGGTAGTTATCAGTGTATTTCAAAGGTTCAAAATAGATTTCACTACTTTAATAGGTTATTTACATTACATTTACATTATATCAGTTATTACAGTTTATTATTAGGAATTACAGTATTTAACTGTAAATTTAACATAAAACAGTCAAACTAAAAATATTGTTGCTGTTCAGAAGGCCTTCTATTAGTCTAGTCTGTATATAGTTGTAGTAGTATTACCTACTTTGCCCACAAGGAGGCAGTGCATGCTCATTTAACTTCCTTGCAAGTGTTGCTTCCTCTGTAGCGGCTATTGCATTCAGAGGCAATTATTATAAGCCAGGTGTGGATCGTTAGCGCTGTGTTCCAGCAAATTTCACCTGTTCTGATAATTCCTGAGAGGTTTTAGTTGGTGTGCGTCAATGACGATATGTACGTGCACTGTTTGTTGTTAATGTTAATTTGAGATTGTTTTTATTTACTGTTTAATGCCGTGATATGTGACCATGCAGCCTGATGCTAAGCTAAGCATGACTGTTAATGGAAGACATTGTTTGTTTAGCATTAATCAATCATTCACGTTAATTATCCATACTGTAATCATTTGTAATCAGAGCCTGCGGTTGAATGCTTTATAAAGATAATTACTGTCCTATTGTTAATATGTATATCCTAATATACATTCAATATTGAAATATTTGATGTGTGGACATAATACTGTAGTATTTGTGATGATAATATTGCATTTAGTAATAATTCCTTCTCATTTATTTATTTTAGAACCACACATCTACATATATCTTAAAGCCTATTGTGTAAACTGGAACCACAAAGAGAAACACTGTATTCAATACTGTGCTGAGTTCAAATTCTAATCATCATAGTAAATTCATCAACCTGATTCTGTCTCCCTCAGTCGTGACTGACGTCCTGTGGTGAATGCAACCTATTACCAGCCAAGTTATTCCTAAACCTTCCTTACATTGTGGTCCTTCGAGCCGGAAGTGATTTGCTACAGTGACAGTATGGTTGATGAGCATCAAAGTGGAACCATTCCACAGTCTGTAAAGGCGAAACGCCAAGACGCGTCACCCTGCTTACTTTGATGATTTTGAAGTGGATTATGGAGGTTATCGGCCACATGGTGAACATCCTACTCCACTGAGTGCACGGTATGAGCACAAAACAGAACAGGAAGCCATTGAGAGCAGAGGAGTTGCATGGAGCCCCTGAGTATCAGGCTGCTGCTAGAAAGCTCCCTGAATCTTCAACCTCCTTCCATGAGCAGACTACAAACATCATGCATGGCCCCGTTAGTGGTCTCGAGGGTCGAATAAATTCCAGTGCTCCACCTACTTTGTATGGAAAAAGTTCCTTGCCTGACTCACATACTTCCCCTTCATATGTTGTTTCCCCTGGGACTCCACATTATTCTGCAGGTTCTGTGAGTCATGGTGCTAATGGCCTAAGTAACCCACTTCAGCAGCAGAGAGCTTCCATGACTGAGCTGTCCAGCATGATGGGTTTAATTGACAAAATGATGGGCCAGTTGCAGCTTATGAGAGACGATGTTGTATCAAGACATGGCACCCCTAGCAGATTATCACCCAGACTGCCTCAGTCTTATAAAGAGCCACCTTTTGCACATTATGATTATTCGGACCAACTGCGGTATGTACATGGACCTCAGTATTTAGATGACGGAGTTTATGGACCATCTAACAGATTCCAGAGCAGTTATGAACCTGTAGCGAGTTCAGCAATCAATATGTACCACCATTTAAAGCCCTTTTCTGCTCAGAAACCTAAGCCTTCCTTTCCAGAGCAGTCTTCCCATCAGCTTAAGGAGTTAGCTGCTGAATATCATGGTCCTAAGCCCAGTATACCTTACCTGGTGCATAAAGATCCAAGTGAGTTTGCTTGTCTGAAGCTTGCGCTCTACAATCTGCTACCTGAGGACTGTGATGGGCGCCAATCAGCGTTGTCCTGGGAACCAAGGATTCACAGCTGGAACACATCAATCCGGGCCAATCGCTCATGGCCGGACGGATATAAAAGATGCACCAAAACAAGGAAGTGTTGAGCTATGACTCCATTCTGTTTGGCATATGACTTACCTGCCTCTCTATTTTTCCAGACGAAACGCCGTGAGCGAAGAGCCCAGATCACCACGAAGATCACTGGAGCACTCATCACCACGACCTGGGGAAGAAAGAAGGAATCACAAGCACGCCGAGCACTTTCACCGCCCCCATCACCACTGTGTCTACTCACCTGCCACTATCAATAAATCCACCCTCTGGGGTTTGTGTTCACTGCATCACTGCATTTTGTCATGTTCTCCAGCTTCAGGTTTACACTGGTGGAGAATACGGGCATTACAACTGGCCTAGATCATTAGACCACTGCCAGATATACAAACGGCCACGCCACGCTTGTTGCCAAAGCTGACTGCCGACGATGACGTGGAATCCTATCTGCGGATGTTCGAGTGATGCTGGGGAGAGAGCGCCGTCTTTTCCCCAAACTTGTGTTCATGCCGATACTCAACAGGTGCTGATGTGTGCAGTTGTCATCCGAAGCGGAGATGGTTAAGGATTTACCAGTAGCTGTACTGCTGGGATGTGACTGGCCGGGGTTCGAGGAGGCTCTGACTGTTTGACCACCACGCTGAAGACGTCGAAGGCCATCCCGGGGAGCTTGACCTGCATTTGCCACCATGGACAGCGGGAGAGACGGTGAATCCCCCTCTCGTGATTCTAATGTCTTCTTTGATGTGTTCCAGCAGGTATGGGAGGGGGAGCCTTAGGAGTAGCTCAGAGGGAGGAAGACAGGCAAAAAAATTGCTGGAAGCAAGTTCTGGCTATCGATGGTAAAGAAGTCTATCCAGCCCCTCACCCTCTCCCGCACTTCATAGTTTAAAAAGGCCTGTTGTACTGCGTCGCCCAGACGAGGGGGGAGGAAAAACGGCTATTAGTGGTTCCGAGCACCAAGACGGAAACAGTGATGGAGCTCGCCCACGGCTAACCCATGGCCGGTCATCTTGGAGCTCAGAATACGGTCCAAAGTATAAGGGACCGGTTTCATTGGCCAAGCCTGGAGGCCATAGTTAAGCAGTTCAACCTGCCAATGCAGTTAAGCAGTCCAACCTGCCAACGCACCTCACCAGTTAAACCTCCCCCCAGCCCTCTCATTCCTATGCCCATCATAAAGGGTTGCCTTTCGAGCGGATCGGTATGGATCTGGTGGAGCCGCTGCCGAAATCCAGTTGGGGTCACGAGCACATCCTGGTTATCGTCGACTATGCGACTAGATACCTGGAAGCCATCCCTCTGCGTAAATCAACGTCGAAGGCCATCGCACAAGAGCTGTTCCTGCTGGCTAGTCGCGTAGGGATACCATCAGCGATCCTGACTGACCAGGGAACCCCCTTTATGTCCTGGCTGATGGCTGACTTGTGCCGGCTGCTGAAAGTACAACAAATAAAAACATTGGTGTCCCATCCACAGACTAACGGCCTGGTGGAAAGATTTAATAAAACATTGAAGCAAATGCCCAGGAGAGTCACTTCTGAGGATCGGAAGGATTGGGACCAACTTCTACCATATGTACTCTTCGGTATTCGAGAGGTGCCCCAAGCCTCAACCGGGTTCACGCCCTTTGAGCTCCTGTTCGGGTGTCAGCCCCGAGATCTGCTGGATGTGGCCAAGGAGGCCTGGGAGCAGCAGCCAGCACCCCACCGCACTGTCATTGACCACATAAGAGACATGAGGGAAAAGATTGATAAAGTCATGCCATTAGTCCAGGAACACATGGTTCAAGCCCAGCAACGCCATTACAACCGGGCGACCCAACCATGGGAGTTCCATCCTGGAGATGGAACGGTCCTGGTCAGTCAGTTCCAGGATGTGTTTTTGGAGACCCCAGGCCGCACGGACATCATACAACACAAAATACTTACCCAGCCAGGAGTTATCGTCCGGCAGCGGCCCTACCGAATTCCAGAAGCCTGTGGTCAAATGCTCAAGCTGGGGGTAATAAAACCATCTCGCAGCCCATGGTCCAGCCCCATTGTCCTGGTCCCGAAGCCAGATGGAACCCTCAGATTCTGCAATGATTACCGAAGACTGAACGAAGTCTCGCAGTTTGACGGCTACCCCATGCCCCGGGTGGATGAGCTGCTGGAACGGTTGGGAAGGGCCCGATATATCACTACGCTGGGCCTCACAAAGGGATATTGGCAGGTTACACTGTCAGAAGAAGCCAAACCAAAGACTGCGTTTTCGACACCATCAGGGCACTGGCAGACCTGACCAGGAAGGGGCATCCAGAATGGATTCAATGGACAGACCAGACCGAGGAGGCCTTTCAAGCCTTAAAGAAGGCCCTGACATCAGAGCAAGTGCTCCATTCCCCGGACTTCAACCGCCCCTTCCTGGTGCAGACCGATGCCTCCGATACAAGACTCAGAGCCGTGCTCTCCCAGGAGCATCAAGGGGAGGACCATCCGGTTGTTTACATCAACCGTAAGCTGACCCCAGCAGCAGACGGCCTCTCGTGGCCCACCCTCCCGTATCATCCCCTCTCATCTCTTTTCCCAGGACCAGGATGCCGCTTAGAGGGGGGAAGTGTGACGGAACCAAGGATTCACAGCTGGAACGCATCAATCCGGGCCAATTGCTCACGGGCTGCTAGGGGGATCGGGATTGAGTGGAACCCTCCACAACATCATGAGCCCTCAAGGCTGGATGATTGGCAGTTGAGTGTGGACCGGGCCGGCGCGCAGGGGCCCACTCCGGTGCCCACTCCGGTGCCTTTCTTTCCGGATGTGCATGATGAGTTGACTCAATCGTGGAAGGCACCTTTTACTGCCAGGAAGTGGTCAAGCGGCTCATCCTCCTTCACCACCCTTGACGGTGGCGCAGCCCGGGGCTACACGGGGGTCCCCCAGGTGGAGAGGTCTGTTGCAATGCAACTGTGTCCTCAGGCTTCTACTTCCTGGCAGGGTAACCCGTCGTTCCCCTCTCGGTCCTGTAAGCATTCGTTGACTCTGATCGATGATGTTTACAAAGCTTGTGGAGATTCTGCGTCATCCGTACACGCCATGGCATTGTAGCAAGTTCATCAGGCCAAGGCACTGAAGGCTTTGCACGAGGGTAGCCACGACTCAGAAGTTCTTTCGGAGCCTCCTGCCACGATGGTGGTCCAACAGTGCCATCTGTGGTTGTGTCTTGCTGACATGCATGATGCAGACAAGATTAGGTTCCTGAATGCCCCCGTGTCACAGACCGGCCTCTTCGGCGACGCAGTGGAAACGCAAGAGGAAATGCAAGCAGCTCTAGGACAGGCAGCACAGGGATGGAAGGAGTTGCTCTTCAGGAGATGGTAACACCACTCCCTTCTCCGGAGGAGGGCCGGATGGAGATCTCTTCATTTGCTCATAGACAGTCGCTAGCCTCAGGGCTAGTGGTACCCAAAACCTTGACAAAAGAGCAATTTTCTTCCCCCCTGGGCCCCCTGAGGGGACGAGGTGTTGTGGACAGGCCTGTAATAGAGCTTTTGTTACACACTCACTCTCCTCTCATTTCAGGCAGCAGTCAGAGCTTGTGGAGGAAGAACCTACGGACTTCCAACCTCACTTCTGCCGGAACGCAGCTAACTTGCACACACATGCAGGCCTCCCTCCGAACCAGCTCAGAGATGCTTGGACAGGACCCCTGCGTTCCCCCTTGCTGCCCCACCTCCGGCACCCCGTTGGTCTCGATGGTGCCTCTTGCTCGGTTCTTAGATGCCTGGATAGGGCTCAGACCGTCTTGATGGCTCATCTGCACCATTCGGCTCAGTTATGCGATTCAGTTCGCCCGGCGGCCTCCCAGGTTCAGGGGTGTTCACTTCACGATGGTGAATGCAGACAATGTCCCTGTCCTGCAGGCAGAGATTGCTACTCTTCTGATGAAGAAAGCAATAGAGCCAGTCCCTCCATCCGATATGAGGACAGGGTTTTACAGCACATACTTCATAGTGCCCAAGAAAGTTGGTGGGTTACGACCGATCCTGGATCTGCGAGTCTTGAATCAAGCTCTTCACATGCGTCTGTTCAAGATGTTGATGCCGAAATGCATTTTCGAATGCATCTGTCCCCAGGATTGGTTTGCAGTAATCGACCTGAAGGATGCGTATTTTCATGTCTCAATCCTTCCGTGACACAGGCCTTTCCTGAGATTTACGTTTGAAGGTCAGGCATATCAGTACCGCGTCCTGCCCTTCAGGCTCTCCCTGTTGCCCCGTGTATTCACAAAAGTGTTCGAGGCAGCCCTGACTCCTCTGAAGGAGAAAGGGGTTCGTATTCTCAACTACCTCAACGATTGGCTAATACTAGCACAGTCAAGAGCTCAGTTGTGCGAACACAGGAACTTGGTGTTACAACACCTCAGCCTGTTGGGTCTTTGGGTCAACTGGGAGAAGAGCAAACTCTGCCTGGTGCAGAGGATCTCTTTTCTCAGGATGAAATTGGACTCGGTCACTCAGACAGTGCGCCTCACAGAGGAACGTGCTCAGTCTCTGCTGTCCTGCTTGAATAGTTCATGAACAGGAAGGTGGTCCCACTGAAACAGTTTCAGAGGCTCCTGGGGCATATGGCAGCAGCCTCAGCGGTAATCCCGCTGGGGCTGCTCCATATGAGACCGCATCAGCATTGGCTTCACGATCAAGTCCCGAGGTGGGCGTGGAAGAGTGGCTCGCTGCGGGTCCATGTGGTTCCAGCTTGTCGCCTTGCTTTTTCCCCGTGGTCAGACCTAATGTTTCTTCGGGCAGGAGTGCCCTTAGAAAAGGTCTCCATGCATGCTGTGGTATTCACAGATGCCTCCACCACAGGGTGGGGCGCCACGTACAACTAGGGTTTGGACGGAACCTCATCTGCATTGGCATATCAATTGCCTCGGGTTGCTAGCAGTTCGTCTACCTCTGGGTTGCCTCAAAGAGCACCTACAGGGCCGCCACGTTCTGGTCTGTACGGACAACACATCAACAGTTGCGTACATCAACCATCAAGGTGGTCTAGACCGTAGACCTGTTCGCCTCTCCAGAAACCTCTCATTGCCAGTTGTTTTATGCTCTGACCAAGGGAAACTTAGGCAGAGATGCCCTGGCTCACAGCTGGCCTCAGGGGCTGCGCAAATATGCATTCCCCCCAGTGAGCCTTCTCACACAGTTTAATTAAACAGGAAACTTAGCAACTAGATCTAAAAAAGCAGAAAATGTTAGGTATATAAAAATGAATAGGAAATATAATATTTAGTAAAAAGGACTTTTTTATAAAAATTATTATAATAATTTATTGGTCAAGCATAAGAAACAACATGGAAAATAATTAATAGTATAATTGAAAAGAATGGTGGAAAAGTTGAAACCCATTTTTTGTTTTATGACAATAAATTAAGTATAAAAGGAATGATTGATATTTTTAATGAATTTAGTGAGTATTTTATAAATATTGGGAATAGTTTAACAAAAGAGATTGTGTAGCAGAGGAAAGGAGAAATTAATATTTCCAGTTATGATTATTCAGTGTTTATTGGAGTTGAGAAATCACTGCAAGGTTCCACGATCTCTCAAGAACTAAGAACATAATCAAGGACAGTTGTCACACCCAGAAGAGCACCTTTTCAGTCTGTTGTCTCGGATCCTTAAGAACAAGGAGCACTCGCTGACAGGAGTTTCTGCCTTTTCTGTCGTTTCTTGTTTCCATCAATGTAGAGTTCAATGTACAGAACCTATGTTCACTTTACTCAGATTGCTCAGAGTGTAATATTATCACTTGATGTATATAGACCTGTATACTTTTATAATTGTACTGTACAGCCTTACTTATTGTCTGTGGTTATACTGTATGTTTGTTTTCTAACACCAGTAAGAAGCAGTGCTCCTAGTTTGTTTGGATGCAGAACAATATAACCACAATACAGGCATTCAATTAAATTCAAAAGGTTTATTGAAACATTTCTAAAACACAAACCACAAAAAACTAACAATTCATCCCAGAAACATGAATCGGGCGCTCGGACGCAACAATATTCAAATATGCCTATATCTGGCCTTTTCTCAATCTGGTTCATTTACAAGTGCACTATACTAACTATTGTATTTCGACTTTAATCTTGTAGTTTTGATTTTATTCTCATAGTATTTCTAGTAATTAGTTTTTTAACGGCTTTTTAACGGAGTAAAGCTATAATGCAATGCATTACTTTTAAAAGCAACTTTCCCCAACACCGTGTAACCCAGCATCTAACCCCTCAGTAGACCCAAGATGTGACAAATGACAATGTGATTAAGGATATTCACAACAGAAGCAGAACAGATCAGTTACAGTATATTGTGCTTCCGTGTTCCTAAATACATCATAACTGGAAGAATAGTCATTTTAAAAACAAGTGAATAAAAAGGCTAAAAACAATTTAATCTCTCTTAAAGTGTTACAGCCTCTTCTTTAGCTTTCTGAAAAAGAACAGTTTGTAAAAAGAGTAAGCAAATTATGATTGATAAATACACATTATAACATGTTTGAACATTATATGAAACTCATAAGAAAGCACAGTAGCTTAATTTATATCATGAAGAAAAATGTAATACAATTCAACTTATTGACATTGTACTTTGGGGAGGAATCTTTGAGTTGATCTGAATCAATCTGCTTTGTTTTTGCCATTTTATTCACAGTGAAAACTTCAGCTAATTTGTAATGGCAGATTTATCCAGATGATATTTTGATGCTTGATGTATTATTGTATAACATTTAGTGAGGACACAACATCAGACCTAAAAGAGCTGGATCTGAAGATGATCTACTTATGCTTGGTTTTTCTATGACTGCGTAGAGCAGATGAATCACTGAAACACTTCCCACATGAAGTGCAGTGATACGGTTTCTCTCCAGTGTGAGTCCTCTCATGTAATTTCAAACTTTCTGAAAGCCTGTATCTCTTGTCACAGTGTGAACACTTATAAGGTTTCTCTCCAGTGTGGATCATCTCGTGTCTTTTCAGATAAAATGGCAGGCTGTATCTCTTGTCACAGTGTGAACACTTGTACGGTGGTTTCTCTCCAGTATGAATGCTCATGTGCTGCTTCAGGTGTGAAGCTCTCAAAAACATTTTGTCGCATTGATCACATGGATACTGTTTCTCTCTAGTGTGAATATTTATGTGTACTTTAAGATGTCCTAATTGTGAGAAACTCTTCCCGCACTGATAACACACGTGTAGTTTCTCTCCAGTGTGGAGCCATTCATGTTTTTTTAGATGTGATAACTGACTAAATCTCTTGTCACAGTGTGAACACTTGTGAGGTTTCTCTCCAGTGTGGATCCTCTGATGTTGTTTAAAATTGCTTGCTGTAGAAAAACTCTTCCCGCACTGATCACACGCGTGTAGTTTCTCTCCGGTGTGAATGTGCATGTGATCTTTGAGGTGTGTTGAACAATTGAAACTCTTCCCGCACTGATCACAAATGACCGGTCTCTCTCCAGTATGAACTCTCATATGTGCTGTAAATAGACTTTTTCGTGTAAAACTCTTCCCGCACTGATCACACATGTGCACTTTCTCTCTTGTGTGAATGTGCATGTGATCTTTGAGGTGTGCTGATCGTTTGAAACTCTTCCCGCACTGATCACAAGGGAACAGTCTCTCTTCATCAGTATGAACTCTCATATGTGCTGTAAGTAGTCTTTTTCGTGTGAAACTCTTCCCGCACTGATCACACGTGTGCATTTCATCTGCGGTATGAATGAACATGTGATCTCTGAGGTGTGATGATTGTTTGAAACTCTTCCCGCACTTATCACAAGTGAACGGTCTCTCTCCAGTATGAACTCTCATGTGACGCTCAAGACTCGGTTTGCATGACAAACTCTTCCCGCACTGATCACACGTGTGCAGTTTCTCTCCAGTGTGAATGAACATGTGATCTTTTAGGTTTGATGATTGTTTGAAACTCTTCCCGCACTGATCACAAGTGAACGGTCTCTCTTCCGTATGAACTCTCATGTGTGCTCTTAGTAGTCTTTTTTGTGTGAAACTCTTCCCGCACTGATCACATGCGTGTAGTTTCTCTCCGGTATGAATGTTCATGTGATCTCTGAGGTGTGCCGATTGTGTGAAACTCTTCCCGCACTGATCACAAGTGAACGGTCTCTCTCCAGTATGAACTCTCATGTGACACTCAAGACTCGTTTTCCTTGAGAAACTCTTTCCACACTGAGTGCAGGTGAAAGATGTCTTGGCTCTTCTCAAGGGTTTTTCTCCAGGTTTGACACGATTGTTCTCCTCAGATTCACTCGATTCTTCATTCTTATTGACATCTTCAGTCATCTCTAAAAATAAAAATGGTTTATTGTCAGTAACTTGTTACAAGCAGGGAAATGTGGACATAAAAGTGAACCCTGATATACACTATAAAGTAGACAATCATTATACAATATTTTGGGCAATTTGATGCATATTTATAAATTATATTTCCCTAAATATCTATAAATGCTGTACATTGATCTCATTATGAAATTATTATTTTTAAAACATAAGCAAAAATCCTTAATATTCCTATATTTCTATATGAAGAACTAATAAATATGTTTCATTTGTGAAAAGAACCCAGTGTCCCTTAGAGCTCCAGAATAAATAAATAGCAATTTGACCTTAATAATCACAATGTGACATTTTTCCCAAATCGTGCAGCACTAATCTATATCTATATTTATGTAGGTTAAAAATACACTGGCATATTCAGTTGTTAAGATATAAACAGCTAAAATAATGTAATTTTGCATAATACAATAATAAATGCTTAAGTAAAACGTGATGTTTCACCATCTGTAACACAAACATGTTTTCATTTTAAGTGTTCATGCATGACTGGTACTGCCATGCCGTGAAAGCTTGGTCTTGCATAGCATCTTACCATCGTCGGTTTAGGAATGTTTAATGTAGCTCCCATACTAGTGATGCGCGGGTCAGGTATATTTCCAACCCACGGGTCCAACTTTTATGAAATTATTTGGCCCATTCCAACCCGCCCCGCACCACTGTATCTATTTTTACAACCCACCCGCGACATACTAGGCATTGTAATTCAAATGAAAACAGCCTTTAGTTCAGCCTGAAAGTGCTTGCCCTGTAAACTGGCAACAACATATGATTATGAATATGAACGATAAATCAGGTCATATAATGATACACATTTTAAACATTTACAAAGCAGCGTTTGTAAGCCTACAGTTTACAGCCTACGCTAAATAACCACTGACATTTTTTTTCTCCATTTATCTCACGGAAATGTTCATTTAGTGTTTTTACGTTCGCTGTGCAAGAGAATAATGGCATCCACTGTACCGGGGGTTTCATCTATTTCACCTGGACCTGGCAGCAGCAGCTGTTGGCGCATTCGTGACTTGTCACATGATGTAACCTTATCAAAGAACTTAATAAAATATGAAAATAGATATTCTCAAATATTTAATATAGGCTATATGGAATTGCACGCAACATACATGGATGTTTTTATTTAATTTTGTTTTTAATTACCCTACCAGCCCCGCAAATAAAGGTTACGAGACGACCCGCACATCACTATTCCAAACCTTGGAGAACTTGGGGCATGCGCTTTCCCCCCGCAGATGCTTCTGTAACCTCCATTGCACGTGGGCTGTGTATCTGTGTGTATTTGTGCATCTTGTGGTCGCGCTCCTCAGTAACGTGAGCAGCCCAACTAATCGATAACGACATTCCTTGACAACAAATGTAATTATCGATTTTATCGATTAGCTGTTGAAGCCCTAAAAAAATACCATGAGCTGAATACAAAATGCAAAAAACAAATATATTGTCATAATCAAGTCTATTTGCTTTAAAAATGTGTGTAGAAAACACTTCACTGCTCTCTGCCTTTTGAGCAACAGCAGCTGATCCAGTCACATTATTGGATGGCCTGTGTATTTAAAAAAAAAAATAATAAATAAAAAAAACATTCGCATTTTCAGAGCGTGAATGTTTGTGGTCTGTGTGGAAGCATCCATAGGAAGTTGTGGTTTTATTCCGGTGTGTCATCTTACAAATATTGTTTGTAGATCATTTTGATAATCGTAAACCTCTATAGTTTCTCAGACAGGGTTTAGCCTAAGCCAGGATTGGGCCATAGTTCAATTAAGACATGTAAGCCATTTAAACACTGGTGTGAGTCTAGAGACAAAATAGAGGCATTGATATATTTTAAGATCTGTCAATGGAAGTTTCTTTCAGATAAAACAGCTCAGACCAAGTCTGGGACTATGCTATGCTAAATCATTTTTTAAATTTATTTTACTTATACAATAATCTGTCATGGGTCTTATTTAAAATGAGACCAAACGTAAGCCTGTGCTCCCAAGCTTCCCATTTTAAAGAATTAAAAAATATATATATACTTTATGAACCTATGTGTACATGTTTGATATAGCTATTTATATTTTAATTAAATATTAAGATTTATATCTAGATATATCTTTAAAGATTAATGAAAAAACCAACCTCCTTGTTCCTCCTGCTTTATTTTCCAGTTTTCTGGTTCCTCATGTTTTATTCTCAATGTCTCTGGTTCCTCTTGTTTTATTCTCCATTTTTCTGGTTCCTCCTTTTTTTTTCTCCAGTTTTCTGGTTCCTCATGATTTATTCTCCATGTCTCTGCTTCCTCTTGTTTTATTTTCCATGTTTCTGGTTTACTCAAGTTCTCCTCAATCTCCTCTTTAATAAACATCATCTTCACAGCAGCAGATCTCAATTCAGATTATACTCCTCCAGATATTCCAGCTTGCTTCAAAATTAATCATGACTGTGAGGATTACAAATTACAATTTACAAAAGCAACATTTCTAACAGCTTGTATAAAAGCAGCCACACCACAATACAACAAAGACTGCGGTGAAACAAATCTTCTTCCTCTGAGGTTTAATGGTGTTTGTCAAACAAATACACTTGTTTTAGCGCCACCCGCTGGACTGGAGAGTGAAGCGGCGAGATGAATGCAGGCTGTTGACATTACTGTTCAGGGAAAAAAATATGAAAATTTGCAGATGTCTCTGTGTGTGTGTGTGACCACAGACATTAAATAAATCATAATGACTTTTTAATTGCGGCGCGCCTCTGATCTGCACGTGCACACGTCAGAAAGCCGTGAGCTCACAGAATTTAAAAATGAACAGTAATTTGTTTTATTGGCTGACTGACAAACTCATTTATTGAACTGTTTATAGAATTATTACTTACAATATAGTTATGAGAGTAAATATGATTTTGGAGGGATTTGTCATCTAAAGAGTTGACCCCGCTAGAAATTTTACGTTCTCAGCTTTTGTCAAGGACTTTGCCTAGTAACATCCTCAGGACGTTCTGCGATGGTCACGATGTTTAGCTGGGGGACGTTATTTGGAGGACCTTCACACAACATTCAAGACCTTCTCGGGACAATTGGGGGACTTTTATATATATAATATAGTATATATATAATTTATTTTATGAGTTAAAAAGTTTACATACAAATAAAAAAATACAGTATTTGTGTTGTTTCCTGGGTGATCCAGGATTTTTCAGTTAAGTGGTATTTGTTCATGAGTCCTTTGCTCACTCTTTCCAAAAGTAACCATATGATTTTGAGATTCATCTTTTCAGATTGAGAACAAATTATTTTATCAATTTAAAACAGAGGAGTAACTTTTTTCAGGATCCTGTGATGAATAAAATGTTCCAGATATTAGTCTTTATCATTGTAAGTGCTGACAATGTTTGTCTTTTATTTTGAACTGTGATTTGTATTTCCTCCTGGATGTTCGGTCACACGGGTGGTCCAGGTGGATATTTAGATGGAGGTGGATATATTGTGTTTCCTGTCTACTTTTGTGTGTAGTGAGGGGGTGAGTAGTGGGAGGGCTCACTTTCTGTTAACCGTCATAAGCTGTATGCTGTAATGTTTTTTTCAGGGACGTTAACATTAGGGACGTTCCTATAACGTCCTCCCCAGCTAACAAAATTACGTAAAATAAATTAAGTTTATTTATTTTGAAAATCACACAAAAATGAACAGTAAAATACACTAAAAATTATAAATAAAAGAAGAAATGGCGCCCTGGATGTCAGAGGATGGTGCATGCGGACCAGTCTACGAACGCGGGATGCTCAGCTTTCATGATTTGATTGATTTAGATTTTTTAATCAATCAATAAATACCATCCAAGACTTACTTTTCCTTATGTTTCCTTATGTCCTTATGTTTTTTTTGCTGTATTGAAAACATACTGAACCATGACACTACTGTATTGTATCGAACCGAACCGTGATATATATATATATATATATATATTTTTTTTTTTAATGGCAGCAATTATTTGCGCAACCTGATCTGAATTGCTTGAAATAACCACAGACTGTTAATGCACTTGGTGTTAGTATCACGTAATCATTGAAGATTTCATTATACTACCACATAAAATATTACAATGTAATTCATTGACAGGCATCAGCCGTGATCCACTCACGAATAATTGGATTCATTTGATATAAAATTTATACTTTCATTGTAGCACCTAGTCCCACCTTTACCCTAAACCTACCCACTTCTGAACAATATAAAACACACAGAGTCTATATAAGAGCAGTCATAGGTATTTATCGCAAAAACTGACCATAAGCAGTAAAAAAAAAAAAAACATTACAAACAAAGTTGTTGTATTTTAAGTCCTTCTAATGCCATACGCTGTCTTTATGTGTGGATCACGACTGATGCCTGTCACTGACTTCATCACTGACATTGTAATCTTTTACATGAGCCCATCACAGAATTTTCGATGATTACGTGACACTGGAACACGGAATTATGCGTTAAGTATAGGTGGTTATTTCACACAACTCTGTGAGATCAGGTTGCATTTGCCATGTATAAGTGTAAATAAGTGAAGAAACAGAGGCTATGTGCA
>JAUYWG010000295.1:0-18169 GCA_034779775.1 Enteromius afrohamiltoni | reverse complement strand
GCTTCCGGGGTACGTGGGCGGAAGTGGTCCGGGTGGGAACTAATACTCCGGGGAAGGTTCCCGCTGATGACGGTCGGGCGGAGCCACAGAGGACCACTCCGTCACAGGTGTAGAAGCACCTATATATAATTAGAAGCCTAAAACAGATATTTCCAGAAAGATTCTTCCTCGATTCTGATTGGTTGATTTGAATGCTGATCTAGGAACATCTTGTACTTGGTGAAATCCAGCTCACCGTCAGGGTCTACACATTTCATAAGCATCCCTGAAGCGACTCTCTGCGCTGCTTGGATACAGATAACCACGCATACACGTCCTTCGATTAAAAATAATGCCTATATTGCCATAATGTTTCACCAGAGGAAAAAATACATTTTATCCATGTGACATTGGTTAACAGAAATGTGTTCATGCTTTAAAGTAAATATATAAATACATCACCCTATTATTATACACAGTTATCGCAAGTATCGCATCAGAAACGAGTGCCTGCCACTTTAAATTTTCAAGAACGTGATGGATTCTGATTGGCTGTCAATGTTTGTCTTGTTCATCCAGCCCGATCTCACTGCAATGCATATATTTTACAAGGTGGCTAATTCGTACAACCTCCCTTTTTGCTAAATCGTAGGTATTTTGCGAGTTGCCAATTCGTATGAATTTGTACGAAAGACCTACAAACTAACCCCACCCCGAAACCTACCCGTCACTGGGGTTTAGACAGATCGTACAAAGTCATACGAGTCAGGATATACGAATTTATACGAAGTTAGCCACCTCGTAAAATAAGTGTGAATTGGTGGTGAGACTGTGTTGTGTTCCAACAATATTGTTTCTGTGTGCCTTTATCGCTACAGTTGTGAGGTCTCGATTTTTAAAACTATCGTTGTCTTTATAGTTATCGTGCTTGGTGTGAATGTGCCGTACACTAAAACGAATAATGGGAGATTTCAATACATTTACCAAATAAATTTCTTCATGTGGATCAAAAAATTAGTTACAGTTACAGTTTATTAGAATATTTGTTCTCTTTGCTTTGTATGCAATATTCCAATTTTGCTTCCAACTTTGGATGGGAACAAGAAGGTAGCTTATTTCACACTACATAATGTGACACATCAGATGAGTACACGCTATTGTGTAAGCTGTCCATTTATGATTGAACTTTTTTTTAGAATAGTAAACGTGAAATAGTTTGTCATCATTGAGAAATCTGATCTACTTTGTGCAGGTGAAAGAAACATCAAAGGGTGACAATTCAGCAAAGAATGCCTTGTACAGCATTCGCTTCTTGTGTGGATTCCTGTTGCCCTTCCTGGTCATCCTGTGCTGCTATGTTATAGCTGGCATTGGGATACGCAGAACAAGGTTTTCTGGAAAATCGAGGCCTCTCCGGATTCTCGCTGGACTGGTCTGTGCTTTTTTCTTATGTTGGGGTCCCTATCACTGCCTACTGCTGGCCAAGATGGTGGACAAGAAGAGCCATGCTGTTAAAGTGGGCCTGCCTATCGCTAAGGGCTTTGCGTATTTCAACAGCTGTGTAAACCCGGTGCTGTACTTCTGCATGGGGCTGGATGTTAGGCAGCGCTTCAGACAGAGCATATCAGGGATTTATCGCAGAGCACTTATGGAAGAAGGCCAGACTGTGCAGTCCCAGGAAGGCACTGTGGAAGAAAGCGGTAATTCCATTCCAAAGACTTCAGGGATCATCTGAGACCCAAGGGCCTGACTAAAGTTTAAAAGAGTTTCGTTGTAATGTCATTTTTTTAGCAGAGGGAAAATATCTAGTGAAATTGACATTAGTGTGATTTTAACACTATTGCAAAGCAAAATAATGTTTTTGTATAATAAATATTATTATGTTATCAGTTGAATATCCATTCAGACCGGTCGTTTTAGAAATGAAACGGGTTAGTTCACCACAAAATTACATTTTGTAATTGTCATTAACTCCAAACTCCTCCACATGACCTTCGTTCAGTAAAAACATCAGTAAAACAGGATGTGACATCAGCAGATCAACTTCAGTTTTGAAACGCTACGAGAATACTTTTTTTGCACAAAGAAAAAAAAAAAAACTTAAATAACTTACTCAACCATTCTTCTCTCCTGAGTTCAATTTACCTAGTACCAAATGACCTTCATGTGCGTGCTTTCCCCCGAACATAAATGAGGCTGATTACATCAAATACGTTAAAGCGTGTGTACGCGCTGCGTTAGGAGAAGAATGTTTGAGTAAATCATGTTGGCTTTGTTTTCTTTGCACAAAAACAGTATTCTCGTAGCGTCACAAAACTGAAGTCGATTCACTGATGTCACATGGACTGTTTTACTAAGAAATATCTTCATGAGTGTTCTGAAGACGGACGAAGGTCTTAAGGGTTTGGAACGACATGAGCGTGAGTAATTAATGACAGAATTCTCATGTTTGTTTGAACTAATCCTATGTGAAAAAAAATGTACCATTGTTTTATACAGAAAATAAAGCAGTTTATTTTAATTATTTTAATTTAATAAAACATTTTTGGTACGATAACATCTTGAAAACCAAATAACAAGGGAAGAAATGACGAATACAAAACATGAACTGATTTCTTTTCCTGTCTGTGTTATTGATAATAAAAAGCTCCTGCCTCTTCTGTGTGATTATTTATTTATTTATAGAGAGAAGTGCTATGGGTTTTGAACTTTTAAATCATTTTTATTCTTGATTGTTTTTTCATTTGAAGACGTTTCACTTCTATTTTTCTTTTTCCTGTTCGACTGAATGACCCGACGGCAGTCTGATGTTAGGGTATTATCTCATAAGCCACCAGAGAGTTCTGCTTTTTGGGAGAAACTGATAACTCAGCCACTTTCCAGCAAGAGGCCTAACAGTTCCATATATAATGATTTTAACACATTCAGTAGCGCTTGTTTATTCTGAGAAAGCGGCTCAAGATGAGGTCATAGTTTTTTCAGTGAGCGATAAAGGGGAAGCACAGAATAAAAGGTGTCCCCTCAGTCAGAATAGCTGTGTTTATCATGAACAGTGTCTGTATTCACTGCTGATGTTGTTGATGGTGATATGCTGGATGTCCAGCTGCGGTTTACA
Organism: Enteromius afrohamiltoni; assembly: GCA_034779775.1. Lineage (NCBI taxonomy): Eukaryota > Metazoa > Chordata > Actinopteri > Cypriniformes > Cyprinidae > Enteromius > Enteromius afrohamiltoni. The sequence goes on along the minus strand of JAUYWG010000295.1, from coordinate 15,075 downwards.
GCCAGTGGTTCGGGGCGCAAAAAGAGGTCACTGGTTTCTTTTGTCAGGTGCAATGTTTGGGAAAATAAAGCTAAATATAATTAAATAAAATGCAGCTTCTTATGTTAAGCCTTGAAAACCATAGAAATATGACACAGGCGTGTTAAAAAGCAAACATTGATTTTTGCATCATAAATATAGTATTCAGTCTTCGGAGAGCTTTTAAATAATCAGAGAGCTTTGCAGAACAGTTTGAAATACATTCTTAAGTCAGCGATTGTATTAATTGGTTTGATTATACGCAGTAAGTTTGATTAATTTCATTCATCTCATCTAATGTCTTTTAATCTGAAGCAGCATGCAGACGGGAAGAAAGAACATCTCTGTTGTGTTACTTACACAACATTTCCTTTCGTCCTTCCTTATTTATGTTCTTTATTTGTAACTTTTAGTAACTTAAAAAAAATCTTAGATTTGAAAATTCCTTATAAACTTGATAATCATCGATAGTCGTTGTCATAAAGACTATCTTTTTTCCTAGTATAATTCTTCTATAGAAACAGGTCACAGAAAATAAAAAGTCCCAGGTACATGATGATGAGATGGCAGTGTATCTATCGGCGCCAGTGTTCTCTGCCCATCGACTGTGGCTTGCTGTGAAACTCTGAAGGGGAAGTGAATCTTCAGAAAAGTGCGGTGTGTGGTCATGTTTGTTTTGCATTTAGTCAGCCACCCCACAAACAAAATCTACTAATGATAAACACTAAATATATTTAAAAGAAGAAGAAGAAGAGAAAATACAGATTTAGCCTGAATGAATGTGTCACACATTAGTGACTAGCTAGTGTACTGATAATATTTTTATATATAGATAGAAAGTGAAATATTTGTTTTTCTTACCGTGAATGGTTAAAGGAATAGTTCACCCAGAAAGGAAAAGGAAGATATTTTAAAGAAAGTTTGTAACCCGGCTGTTTTAGTCACCAGTTAATTCAATATTAGGGGGAAAAAAAGGTAACACTTTATTCTTTATTAGTCTACTAACAGTAAGTAACTTTGATTCATATCTTCTAACACTTTATTTTTGATGTGTCCACAAAATACTACACCCTATCAGAAGTACATGTCAACTTATTCTAACCTTAAACCTACCCTAACAGTCTCCCCTGAGAGTTATAGACATAGAGGTAGACATGTAGTTACTGGATGTTACGTATAGTTAGACTGTCTAAACGGACTATTCAAATAAAGTGTAACCAAAAAAATATAACAAAACTATTGAAGTCAATAGTGGCCCAAAGCTTTTTTCAAAATAGCTTCCTTTGTGTTCAGAACAGAGAAATTCATACAGGTTTGGAACGACTTGAGAATGATCATTTCTGAACGAACTATACCTTTAAGTTTGTTGAATCCAGTCAGCGTAAATGTTGAATATAATTTTCTGATAATTTTGTTGAGTAATATGTTATCTAAAATCCTTGCCTCTTTCTGAAGAACATGGTATTTATGCATTTAAGCATTTTCTTGTCCTTTTTTTAAGGGTGTTTTCTATTTTCGTGAAAAATGGCACTTTTTGTCACTGATCTATAATACACCCTCTCTGCAGCTGATAAACACGAAGAACTGAAACTGGGGTCAGACTTCCCAACAAGCATGTGCACACACATCCACAAACACTGGCCATTCTGTCTTTTACGTCCTGGAATAAATGAACCCTGGAAAATATCATCTGTTAGATTAGTCATTATTCTTACTTGGACAAAGATATAAAAAGGCTGACATATGGAGACTGTTCACTGCCAGCATTTACCACAGGGTGTGTATCACACTTGACCACAAGCTTGCACTGATAAAATACATGTAAAGGCAAAACCATGGGAAATATGAAAGTGTAAACCTCTAGCAAAGTGCTATTCTACCAATAAAAATAAATAATTAGATAAAAATAAAACACTAAAACGGGTCATCTAACATATATACAATCGTCAACATTTCACCATAACTTTCTTTCCTGTGACTTTTGAACCAAGTAGCGGTGGAACAAGTGATTGTTTGTTCAAAGGTAGGTCACAACACTAACAGTTGTGCAGCTCCACCACCAGAGGGCCACCTAAATACTGACACACACCTCACTCATTCAGCTGATCAGGATCAGTTAACGCATCAGTTGGAAATCACTTAATTCACACTTTCTCAGCTTAGTCTTTATTTCACATTTAAGAAACTGAATCCCTGTGGCAGACACAGCAGAGAAAAACTAATGTTGAGGTAGGCCTAAAAAAAGCGATATTTATATTACACATGTCTTAAATAGCTGAAAATCCTACTTCTTGTCTGAATTAGTCAGTGTATTATCAATGTGTCAATCAAAATAGTACTTTTTTGGCATTATTTTATTACCTTTTTCATGAAAGCCCTCAATAGTTACTTAATTTTACAACATTAAATTATGTAAAAATAATTTGTCTCCTTAGAAAAATGTGTATCCTTAAATCTTATGTCAACTCTGTTACCAAACCCAAATTGGTGGAATTCTCTCTCAGAATTGTGTAAGTTACAGGAAATGATGTCACTGTCACTCACTGATACGATCTGAAGCACTGAAAAGTATCTGCGCTCTCTCTGAGAAAATATTTTCATATAAAAACCAGAGGAAATTCTATTTTGTAGAAGATCAACCCTGTTACCACAATATCAGAAGGAAAACAGAATTTATTACTGATCTCACATTGGGTTATTTAAAGCTCTTTTAATCATGTCATGTGTTCTTAGCCTTTATGCCAGCAAGTGGAATTTTTGAAAAAAATTTAACAAAACTGTCAATTCTATTACACTATTATCAGCACTGTTACTCTACCTTAGTACTTTGGTGTATAAGAAGTAAAAAATTATATAAGTATTGTTCAATATTTTTAAACAGACCGATGGTTTTGCGTCCACCTCGATGTATCTTCACGAGCCATAAGGTTTCATTGGTTTCATCTGTGTGTGTGTGTTTTTTTTTACTCTCAGAGCTTTGGTATGTTTGGTCCCCATTGACTTCCATTACATGACTGACAGACTGCAACGGTTTGAGTTAAACATCTTCGTTTTTGTTCTACTGAAGAAACAAGGTCACCTACATCTCTGATGCCCTGGGGCTCAGCAGATAAACATCACATTTCCATGTTTGGGTGAACTATCCCTTTAATAGCTTACCTAGAGTGTACTTTTTACCTTTTAAAAGGGGGACAGTTTTTCTGAATTCTGCTAAAGTATACTATTCAATTCAAGCACACACAGAGACTTTTAATGCTGTTCAACATATAACACACAGTTTAACAATGTAAAAGGCTTTGTGAGTTCTTTGTACTTTAAATTTGATGTGTTTGCAAACCCAAGTGCACATCTCCACCCTCTTCCTGACTGTCTACACTTGTTGCTAAAGAGTACACTTTAGAATGACTGAGCAAAAGATGCAGTGATAACCAGCATAAAGTAATAGAATAGTCGATTGCATAATAATGTGCACACTCAATACTCAGACTTAGTCAATGCTGAACATATTGACAAAGCACTTTGCAATGCTGTTTATCCTGAGACCGGCAGTTTGGGCTGATTATTGTAAAAACGCCTACTGACACTGTGTGCAGGTAAGAACATAGCGATCCATCACAAGATTTAGTTAGACATTTTTCAGTGTCAAAGAATAAATCATAATTGTTAAATGTATAATATATTAATGTTTGTATAAAACAATTTAATTAAAATGCAATGATATAAATAAAATACACCAATGTAATGAAACTAAATGCAATGGGAGCCAAAGAAGTTTACCAATTCAAAATATCTAGCTGAAATTACTGTTCCTCTTATGACTTCTAAGGAAATTATATCAGTTTTATAACTGGTTGCCAGACAACTCTCATCATGTTTATCTAACTGTGAGGTGAAGCTTGTGAGACTAGCATGGTAACCGCACACTTATGATGTACAGATTGTGTAGACAGATCAAAGTTGAGAGCAGAGTTGCTGTAGACATACAGAAGAAGAACTGAAAAGGCACCTTTTAAGGATTTATCTGTTGCTTGTAGAATGACCTCCAACACAACTCCTTCAATTCACTCCAGCTCCAAACTCTCAACGTACCATGATAAAACAACAGTGGACATTGTCTTCTACACCATCATTGTTCTCCTCGGCACCACCGGGAACTCTTTGGTCATCTGGGTGGCAGGTTTCCGCATGAAATCCACCGTCACAAATGTATGGCTGGTTAATCTCGCTGTAGCGGACCTGATCTTCTGCCTGACACGAGTTATTTCTCTCACCAAAAGCATTTTCTTCAACTACTGGCCTTTTGGAGTTTTTCTCTGCAAGTTCAATGGTTTCTTCAAGTACGCCAACATGTTCTGCAGTGTTTTTCTTCTGGCCGTCATCAGTGTGGATCGAGCGCTCTGCATCTGGCGTCCAGTGTTCACCAGAGAACGACGGACCTTATGCGCTGCTCGGGTGGTCAGCGTGGGAGTTTGGATCGTGGCGGTGAGCTTTAGCTCACCGTACTTTGTGTATCGACAGGTCTACCTTGGTGACAACAACAAGAGCCACTGCTCTTTCAAGGTTAGAATGGCTTTATAGATGCATGCACAAACATTCATTACATTGCATAGAGATTACATTCAGTATTATGCATTTAAAATTTCATTACCAGGAGAAAGGAGCACCAAAGTATGTCTACTACTGCATTCGTTTCGTCTGTGGATTCTTGTTGCCCTTCCTGGTCATCCTCATCTGTTACATACTAGCTGCTGTTGGGATACGCAGAACACGACTCTCTGGAAAATCAAGGCCTCTTCGGAATCTTGCTGTATTGGTCTGTGCCTTTTTCTTGTGTTGGGCTCCATACCACTTTCTAGGGCTGGTCAAGTTGGTGAATGAAGACAACAAGGCAGTAAAAGTGGGATGGGCTATGGCTTCAAACTTAGCTTATTTCAACAGCTGCATTAACCCGGTTCTGTATTTCTGTATGGGACTGGATATTCGTCAACGATGCAACCAAAGTTTGTCTGGGATTTTTCACAGAGCGCTTACAGAGGAAGGCCAAACTCTCCCACAGGAAGGAACCAGAGAGGAAAGCTGTAATTCTATTCCAAAAACTGCAGACACTGAGTTTGTCACTAAAGTTTAAAATATTAATATCTAAGCAATTAAAACATTAATGCTTTAATATGTAGGTGGAGCTTTTATGAAAATATTGCAGAATACTAATAATTTGTAATATACACTGACCAAAATTATAAACGCAACATTGTATGTTTTTTTTAATGAGCTGAAATTCTATGTTCACAAAAGGCCTGTTTCTCTCAAATATTGTTCACAAATCTGTCTAAATCTGTGTTAGTGAGCACTTCTCTCTGCACCTCACATTCTTTGGTTATCAAACCGATTGTTGCAGTAGCTGTCTGGGGGGCTGGTTTCAGATGATCTTGGAGGTGAAGGTTCTGAAGGTGGAGGTCCTGAGCTGGTGTGTTTACACATTTTCTGTGGTTGTGATGGATGTACTGCCAAATTCTCTGAAACGTCTTTGGGGATGGCTTATGCTAGAGAAATGAACATTCAATTCACAGGCAACAGCTCTGGTGGACATTCCTGCAGACTGCAAGGCAATTGCACGCTCCCTTAAAATATGCGACATCTGTGGCATTGTGCTGTGTGATAAAAGTGCATAATTTAGAGTGGCCTTTATTGTGGCAAACCTAAGGCACACCTGTGTTATAATCATGCAGTCTAATCAGCATCTTGATAAGCCACACCTGTGAGGTGGATGCATTATCTCGGCAAAGGAGAAGCGCTCACTAACACAGATTTAGACAGATTTGTGAACAATGTTTGAGATAAATTGGCCTTTTTTGTACATAGAAAAAATGCGTTTAGCTCATGAAAAATAGAGGCAAAAACAAAAGTGTTACATTTATAATTTTGCTCAGTGTACTTTTATATACTTGTAATCAATATACAGTATTTTTTAAATATATTTTGGCTATATTTGCTTACCTGTGTTAATGGGTTGATCTGAACTAATTTTTTTATTGTTCATTTTATTCCGGTAATATTTGGCCTTTGAAATAAATACCCAGTGTATAAAAAAGAGGTGTCTAATGCAACTGCTATTCATTATAAAAAAAAAAATGAAAAAATGAAATAGTTCAATAGTTCAAACAGAAATAGTTCATTACTGAGCACACTTGACTAACCTCTGCAGTGACGCTGCAACATTAAAGGAACAATATTGAAAAATAACAAATACTACATTGCTCAGAAGTGACAGAGACAATAGTTTTACAGAATATTATGAGATTTAGATTAAAATATATAATCGTGTCACGATCGAAATTACTGCTCAATCTTGATTATTGAATCAAAAAATGTAATCATCGATGCTGCCACGCTCCTATGTCAAAAAATACACACGCTTGTTGAAGTGCTGCGAGTCAACCTTACAGCTGCAACAAACAGCCCAAAGATAGCATAGCAACTGCAGACGCAGCTTCACTGCTCTTTCACTGAAGTCGCCGGTGTGGAAGTATTTTGGATTTCCAGTGAGTTATGTTTACAACATTCGTGTTGTCAACAAAAAAACACACAGTTTGCAAGCTCTGCTATGTACGTATACCACATTATTTAACCGGCAGCATGACTAACATGGCGGGGCATCTCTGCAGGCACCACAAAAACATACATTTATCTGTTAAACCGCCAAGTGTTACACAAACTATTCTCCCATCTTCATTTAGAATAAAACTTACAAGTAACTTAACACGTGCAAAGACAATTACAAGCGCGGTAGGAGTAGCCGCAGACATGCAACCTTATTCAGTGGTAGGAAACTCCGGTTTTACTCCGGTGATACCCTCCATGTACAATAATGTGAAGGAGAAAGTTATTGAAGGTCTTAGCAGTGCACTTTTAGTAACCTTGACTGCAGATTGCTGGACCTCCAGAGAAACACAGAGCTTGAAACTAAAGCTATTTTATTTTTTGCGAACTGGAATGTCATCATCTGTGAAGAAAACTGCAGTTACAAAAGAGAAATTAGATGGCAGGTTATTTTGTATAAGTTTCCAACTGACTGAAGTGAAGAATTAAGTTATTGTTACATGATATTGTTAATAAACATTTTAAATTTGACAATATAGTCTGTTGTACATTGCGAACAAAGGTCAGACATTATTATATTGCATAAAAGTCTTAAAATGGCATAGCTTGTGCTTTCAAATTTTTCTTTTTTAAATAGAGAATTGAATCGAACCGTGACTTTAGAATCGAAAATGTAATCGAATCGAGGATTTGGAGTATTGTGACACCCTTAATACATATATATATATATTAATTTGTATATTCGCATAACCACTTACATGATATTACAAGTAGGCAATCTGATATAGCTGATATAGGCAAGATGATTCCTCTGCAGTTTTGAATGAGTTGCCTTCCAAACAGGCTGTCTCACTTGTGCCGTAAGGAGAACACAGAAATCGTAGAGTGTACAAATACTCCTTTATTCGTTCAACTCAGGAACACAGGATGCACCGCAGTCATGTAGACATATAAGGACAGATTCAGAAACACAGGGTAATTATACACAAGGACATAATGGGAGAACTGAAAAAACACCTTGGGAACACGGCTGGGAACTAATTAACACAAATGACTTGTCAGGGACAGGAATAACAAAATATGGGCATACACATGGGGCAAGGACACACAAGACATTACTCCTCCCTCCCGGAAGGTGTGTCCTCGCACTTCAAAATATCCAATGGGGAGGGGTGGATGGGTGCTATGGTGGAACCTGACGGAGCCAGAGGGACAAAGTGCCAAGGCACACTCAAAGAAGTGGAGTCCCAAGTCCCAAAGTGCAGGATGGTCGACGCCAGACCAAGGCGGAGCGGGAGGGACGAGGGAGCCACGTGTAGCTGGAGGATCAATGGGAAGCAGTGGAGACAAAGGAGCTAGTAGCCAAGGTGGAGTCTCCGGGTCAACAGGCTGAGGTGGAGTCTGGGGCACAATTGAGGGCGATGCTGGAGGATGGATAGTTCTAGGTCCCTGGCCCCATATTGACGGTGGGCTGGGGGCGAGCGGCGGGGCTGCCAGACGACAGTGGGGGAGGAGGCTGGACCAGGTGGGAGGGTGGTCATTTCCTAGGAGGTGCCACTGAAAGTCGTCAATGAGGGACGGCCACCGGAGTGGAATGGCTCTCCTGGTCATGACTGCAGAATGGAATCCAGGGGGAACTGGAAGGTCTCTCCTGGCCGTGAATGCGGAATGGAATTCGTGGGGATCAGGGACGGCTCTCCTGGCCATGAATCGAGAACAGGACTCGGGAACGGCACTCGTAGCCATGATGGCAGAACGGAATCTGCAGGAACTGGAACGGCTCTCCTGGTCATGAATGCAGAATGAGATCTGTGGGGATCAGGGACACCTCTCTTTGATATGAATCTAGAATGGGACTCAGGAACGGCACTCCTGGCCATGACAGCTGAATGGAATCTGCGGGGATCAGGGACGCCTCTCCTGGCTGTGAATCGGGAACACGACTCAGGAACAGCACTCCTGACAGTGATGGCGGAACAGAATCCGCGGGGATCAGGGACGCCTTTCCTGGCTGTGAATCGGGAACAGGACTCGGGAACGACCCTCCTGGCCTTTATTGCAGAACCAAATCCGCAGGGAACTGGAACTGCTCTCCTGGCCATAATTGCGGAACGGAATCCACGGGGAACAGCTCTCCTGTCCATGACAGCAGAACAGACTCCACAGGGATCAGGGACCAGTCCTATCCTATCCTAACAACCAAATATGGGCATACACATTACTAGTTTACTCAAATTAATAGTATTGATAAAACATATTGTTTGTTTTTCAAAAGTAGTTTAATGTTAAATAATAACTGGCAGCCTGTATCTCCAAACCAGCCCACAAAAATAAATAACAGTACTCTTCCAGAGTCTACCTTCTTGTTACATTTTGGTTGTGCATTTTTGTAACTTGAACATACAATATAAATACATGAATAATATATGTATTTTCCAAAACCACACTTCACTTACACTACTTGTGTTCACATAAACAAGCAGCGCTCTGCACTTTAGTGCATATCTCCTCCCTCTTCCTGCCTTTCTTCTCTTTGTCTGAAGTCAAGACATGTTTGAAGAAACAGATCCAATACACTGGAAAGGGGAGAAGAGAGCAGCTGGAAGCGATGTGAGTGAACCTTACCTTATAATAGTCAACAGATGTTAATTCATTCACAAAGGATGAAAGGATCATCTTGTGTTGTTCCTGATGGTTTAGAGTGATTTGGGAATACGCTGATTTGTACAGGTGAGAACATCAAAATCAAACACATCTACAAATCTTTATGGATTTTACTATTGCTTTCCAGTGCAATCTGTACAATTAATGATTGTATGATTTGAATACATGTGATAGAACTTGTTTTCTTGTGTTCAAGAAAATACGTTGTTTTTTTTACTGAAATAACATTCATTGATTTATCTCTCTTGACTGTAGAATGAGCTCCAATATTACTCTTCCACTCCACACCCACTCTAAAGTCTCAAACACTACAGCAGACATTAAGGCCATTATGAACGAGGTCAGCATTGTCTTCCTCAACATAATTGTTCTCCTCGGCACCACCGGGAACTCTTTGGTCATCTGGGTGGCTGGTTTCCGTCTGAAACCCAGTGTCACTAATGTATGGCTGGTTAATCTCGCTGTAGCGGACCTGATCTTCTGCCTGACACGAGTCATATCACTCATCAAAGATTTGTTCTTCAACTACTGGCCTTTTGGAGTTTTTCTCTGCAAGTTCAATGGTTTCTTCAAGTACGCCAACATGTTCTGCAGTGTTTTTCTTCTGGCCGTCATCAGTGTGGATCGAGCGCTCTGCATCTGGCGTCCAGTGTTCACCAGAGAACGACGGACCTTATGCGCTGCTCGGGTGGTCAGCGTGGGAGTTTGGATCGTGGCGGTGATCTTTAGCTCACCGTACTTTGTGTATCGACAGGTCTACCTTGGTGACAACAACTTAAGCCAATGCTCACTGAAGGTCAAACATATGTAAATAATCATACATTAATAATTTTTTAAGTATATGTTTATGTATGTCGTAATTTTGAATGACAAAATGTATAATTATGTTTGCAGCACAAAGGAGCAGAAGAAGGTGACAATTCAGCAAAGTATGTCTACTACTGCATTCGTTTCGTCTGTGGATTCTTGTTGCCCTTCCTGGTCATCCTCATCTGTTACATACTAGCTGCTGTTGGGATACGCAGAACACGACTCTCTGGAAAATCAAGGCCTCTTCGGAATCTTGCTGTATTGGTCTGTGCCTTTTTCTTGTGTTGGGCTCCATACCACTTTCTAGGGCTGGTCAAGTTTGTAAATGAAGACAACAAGGCAGTAAAAGTGGGATGGGCTATGGCTTCAAACTTGGCTTATTTCAACAGCTGCATTAACCCGGTTCTGTATTTCTGTATGGGACTGGATATTCGTCGACGATGCAACCAAAGTTTGTCTGGGATTTTTCACAGAGCGCTTGCAGAGGAAGGCCAAACTCTCACGCAGCAAGACACTAAAGAGGAAAGCTCCATTCTAAAGACTGCAGACACTAAATTTGTTACTAAACTTTAAGCTATTTCACTCTTTATTTCTTGGTCTTCTTAAATGAGTTGTACAGCATTTTGGGCAGCTCTTGCGGACGTAGTAATGTGCTCTATACGAAAAATAAACTAAATTTACTTGCCAGATACCAAACAAATTAAAAGTATTTATTATTATTATTATTATTATTATTATTAAAACTGAACAGAAAGAAAAATTAATATACTTCACTGTTTGGTCTTTTGGCTAGCTTTAAATTAAGAAATAAATGACAAAACTCTATTTTAGATCATTTGTATTGATATAGTCTGTGTTTGGTTCCAGTAAATGATAAGCGGATGTATTTAAGCTTGCCGAAGGCAGAAAGCGAAAAAGAAGTAATTATCAGCCTTCATTTTGTTTATAATATTTGCTTGCGTAATAAATGCATGACTATGCAAAAAGCTTATCTTTGTTAGCAGCAACATGTTTTCCCAGTTCGAATTTGTACTTTGTGTTCTTTTGTGTTAAAATGGTAAAATATTTAATCACTTTTTGTAGTGGCTAAAGAATGTTTTTAAAAATACTTTAGTTTGGACTTTGCAACATGATTTCTACCAGCTGATACATATCATGGCTGCATGAAAACAATGCAAAACATCATATACAATGGCATTAGATGTACTTACACAGTATTTAATGCAGCTCAGATGTGGCATGAATACATTTAAAGCACTGATGAAAGTGACTTAAATGGGTATTTAAATCAGCCTAAAACAACATCCTTCCTCCTTGTCTGATATTGCTCAATATGTTCTACAAGAGAAAAACCAATAACACTGCATGAAAGAACGTGTGGAATGACATCATCAACCGTTTTCATAGTGAGACTTTCACAATGTTTTTTTACCAAGTTAGCAGCCCTAATAATACTTTTAAAAATTAACTTGTACATAGAGCCATTTAATTGTAAAGTTCAGATTCCTTAAAGGGTGAGTGCACCCAAAGATGTAAGTTCTGTCATTAATTATTCAGCCTCATGTCGTTCCAAAACAATAAGACCTTTATTCATGTTCAGAGCACAAATGAAGATATTTCTGATGATATCAGAGAGCTATCTGTCCCTCCACAGACAGCAGCACAACTCAAATGATCCAGACACTTAGTAAAACAGTCCGTGTGGAACATCATTGGATCAACTTCAGTTTTGGACGTTAGAAGAATACTTCTTTACTACAAAAATACTTTTCTCCTGAGTTATGTCTTCCACCATTTTAGAGAATATCACAACACATGGGTACGCTTTCCTCTTGACGTAAACAGCCTCAGATTACCTTCATGTGTGTGCATAAACAATAAATAAGACTGATTACATCAAATATGTTAAAGCGTGTGTATGCGCTGCGTTGTGATATTCTCTAAAATGGTGGAAGATGTAAATCGGGAGAAGAATGTAAACCATGTTGTTTTTGTTTTCTTTGCGCAAAAACAGTATTCTCGTAGCGTCACAAAACTGAAGTCGATTCACTGATGTCACATGGACTGTTTTACTAAGAAATATCTTCATGAGTGTTCTGAAGACGGACGAAGGTCTTAAGGGTTTGGAACGACATGAGCGTGAGTAATTAATGACAGAATTCTCATTTTGGGGTGAACTAACCCTTAAAATATATATATATATATATATATATATATATATATATATATATATATGATATATCATGGGAAGCTGTTTAGCCCAGCTGTTTTAAACAACAACAGTGTGAATATGATTGCATACACAAAACACATTAGCAAGACGTGATCAGTGTAAAAAATCTTAAATTGAATGATAGGAACCATCAAGCACTAAGAAGTTCCGGGTCTAAACCACAGCACCTCGTTCAGCAGAAAACGACCACAAGCCAAGACAGTGAAGATGGTAAAACCTGAACAGCACCAAGATGAACTTCAGCATGCTCAGTCAGCTGACTTGAATATTATCAAAGCACTAGAATGTACCATTTGCCTTTAATACATTCTCCAACTTTCTTAGAATACATTCATAAAGAGACAAAGAGGAAGGGGGAGGATACATACACAAATGAATATGCATATCTCTCTCCTCCCCCTTCCTGTTTGTCCGGTTTTGTCTGCAGAAGAATAAATCACCAAATAAATGTAACTAAAAGCAGAGGTGAGATCACACTAGTGTGATTTCAAAGAACCAGACACTTGTGATTCATTCATCAAGGACTGCTGCAGCACTGCATCTTTTGTAAAAACACTTCCGTACAGGTAAGAACACTTACATCTATTCATCGTCCCTTCTGATTATAGTACAAACTCTTACGTGCAAAATTATGTCTTTAAGCATTTTAGAAATTCCTGTGAGAACTCATGGTAGCTTAGTCTTTGTAGTTGGCTGACAAACTGATGTCAAACATAGATGCTGTTAAACAGAAAAGCCAAAGGAAGACATTTACATTTGTCTCGATTACAGAATGACCTCAAATACAACTCTTCTCCATGACATTCACTCTGAGATCTCAACTCAGCATGTGAACACTACAGTGGACACTGAAGACATTGTGCACAATGTCAGCATAGTCTTCCTCACCATCACTGTTGTCTTCGGCACCACCGGGAACTCTTTGGTCATCTGGGTGGCTGGTTTTCGTATGAAGCCCAGTGTCACTAATGTATGGCTGGTCAATCTCGCCATAGCGGACCTGATCTTCTGCCTGACACGAGTTACTTCACTCATCAGAGATTTGTTCTTCAACTACTGGCCTTTTGGCATTCATATCTGCAAGTTCACTGGTTTCTTCAAGTACGCCAACATGTTCTGCAGTGTTTTTCTTCTGGCCGTCATCAGTGTGGATCGAGCGCTCTGCGTTTGCCATCCAGTGTTCACCAGAAAACGACGGACGTTATGTGCTGCTCGAGTGGTCAGCGTGGGAGTTTGGATCGTGGCGGTGATCTTTAGCTCACCATACTTTCTATATCGACAGGTCCACCCTGACAAGAACAACTTGAGAAAATGCTCATTGAAGGTTAGAATCTCCTTGCATATTATTATCATTATATAATAATATAATAACAAATATGTAAATGTATATATCTCCTTCTCAGGAGAAAGGAGCAGAAGAAGGTGACAATTCAGCAAAGTATGTCTACTACTGCATTCGTTTCGTCTGTGGATTCTTGTTGCCCTTCCTGGTCATCCTCATCTGTTACATACTAGCTGCTGTTGGGATACGCAGAACACGACTCTCTGGAAAATCAAGGCCTCTTCGAATTCTTGCTGTATTGGTCTGTGCCTTTTTCTTGTGTTGGGCTCCATACCACTTTCTAGGTCTGGTCAGGTTGGTGAATGAAGACAACAAGAAGGTTAAAATGGCACTGAGTGTGGCTTCAAAAGTGGCTTATTTCAACAGCTGCATTAACCCGGTTCTGTATTTCTGTATGGGACTGGATGTTAGTCAACGCTGCAACCAAAGTTTGTCTGGGATTTTTCACAGAGCGCTTACAGAGGAAGGCCAAACTCTCACGCAGCAAGACACTAAAGAGGAAAGCTCCATTCCAAAGGCTGCAGACACTGAGTGTGGGACTGTAGTGTAAGGAACACTGATGTTTTTACGATGAGATTGACTGCATGCATTTCCATTAAAAATACATGTATATATTTATAAGACAAAGCTAGAGCCAAATAAGGATTTTTATATATATATTATACCATTACTGATAAATTATTTTCCAGTTTGAAAGAAACAAAAGAATTGTTGAGAAAAGTACAAAGATGTTTAAAGAAAATCAAGAACATACAATGTATTCAGAATTTCGTAACTGTTGTCTGTTTTGAAGGATTTGGGGGGAATTCTGTTTTCAAGTGTTAACGCTCCTCTTCAAATTAAAAAGGATGTGAACTTTTTTACATAAGGCCATTATTATTTTTTGCACCTTACTCTGTAAAACCAAGTATTGCTTGAATAAATGTTCAGATGTGACGAAAAGAGGAAAAGCAAAAGCATTCTGTGGAAATTAATATTTGAAAAAAACTGATAAAACTAGCCCAGATAAGACTAAATATATACAGTGTTTAACACAGGATGTGTCATTCTTGCTGACGATGTTCGTGCTGGAGTGAAACTGCAAGTCTACTCATGGCCCCATGCCAAATGATTATAAACAGTTGCAAAGAGGATGCAACACTAAATAGTTACATATAAGCTACAACATGTGCAAACTCTACTTTCCAACAGCACAGACAAGATGCTCTAAAATATGTCGATGAAGCCGTAATACTGTATGGTGCAATGCTACAGTACATCAAAAGATGTGCATGTGTAAACACGTCCTTAAATACTGTTTAAGCTATTGTGAACCGTGGCGCTAGAGAGCACGGCAGACAAGCAGATGAGTGAACACAAAACCCCGGAGGGTGGATTTATTAAATGACAACAGGTGAGAAAAGACAATACG
>JAUYWG010000294.1:0-12816 GCA_034779775.1 Enteromius afrohamiltoni | reverse complement strand
ATTAGGATTAGCTGAACACAATCACAGCGCGAGTATAAGTAGGCGCCAGCGGACAGTCACGAACACTGTCTAACATGGATAGTTCATGTTCCTCTTGTGGGAACTCAGAGTTGCGGACAAGGCTCAACCACATGGCCGGTGGGGAAGTCCCTATTCCTCTTCCACAGAGCTTCCGGTTCCGTAGGAGGAAGCAGTCGAGCAGCTCATCCTCCTTCACCACCCTTAATGTGGTGCAGCAAGGGGCTAGAGGCTTCTACTGTGGCCTCCCTCCTCTACAGGCCTCCCCTCCTGGCAGGGTAACCCGTCGCTCCCCCTGGGTCGTGCGATGTACACAATGGTGGTCCAACAGCGACATCTGTGGCTGTGTCTGGTGGACATGTGCAATGCGGACAAGATTAGGTTCTTAAAATGCTCCCGTGTCACAGACCGGCCTCTTCGGCAAAACCCGGTGACAAGAGGAAATGCAAGTGGCCCTAGGACAGGTGACCCAGGGATGGAAGTTGCTCTTCAGGAGATGGTTACACCACTCCCTCCTCTGGAGGAGGGCCGGATGGAGATCTTTTCGTCTGTTCGCAGACAGCCACTGGCCTCAGACCTCAACAAAAGAGTTATTTTTTCCTCCCTGGGTCCCCTGAGGGGATGAGGTGTTGTGGACAGGCCTGTAAAAGAGCTTTTTTTACACACTCACTCTCCTCTCATTTCAGGCAGCAGTCAGAGCATAGGGAGGATGAACCAACGGACTTCCGGCCTCACTTCTGCCAGAACGCAGGTTACATGCACACACACACACACACATACAGGTCTCCTTCCGAACCGGCACAGAGACGCTCGGACAGGACCCTGTGTTCCCCCTCGCTGCCTTGCTCGGTCTTTGTATGCTTGGATACGGTTTAGACCGTCTCAATGGCTCATCCGGACTATCCGGCTCAGTTATGCAAATCAGTTCACCCAGCGTCCTCCCAGGTTCAGGGGCATCGCTTTACAATGGTGAATGCAGACAATGCCCCTGTCCTGTGTGCAGAAATCGCTACTCTTCTGATGAACAAAGCAATAGAGCCGATCTCTCAAACCGATATGAGGACAGGGTTTTACTGCCAATACTTCATAGTGCCCAAGAAAGGTGGTGGGTTACGACCGATCCTGGATCTGCGAGTCTTTATTTCGAGCACTTCACAGGCGTCCGTTCAAGATGTTGACGCCGAAACGCATTTTCAAATACATCAGTCCCAAGGATTGGTTTGCAGCAATAGATCGATAGTTTGATGCAGCACAGGTAGACCTGTTTGCCTCCCCACAAACCTCTCATTGCCAGTTGTTTTATGCTCTGACCGAGGGAACCTTAGGCAGAGACACCCTGGCACACAGCTGGCCTCAGGGGTTACGCAAATATGCGTTTCCTCCAGTGAGCCTTCTAAACAGAGCTGAAGAACGGGAGTAGGGCCTGTTCAGTCAGCTTGGTATCCTTCTCCAGTAGTCCTTATCAGTAGACACTGTGAATCCTCCGATCCCCTCGGCAGTTCGATGTTACGGAGCATCTGACGCCAGGCCCTCGAGGCGATGTATCCTTGAGAACCGCTAGAGGGCCGGGAACCCCTGAGTGTTACCCTGAGGATTTCAGGCGGTATTGGTAATAATTACCTATCCCAGTTCTGAGGCTTTCAATCTCCTCCTATATTCCATATGAATCCATTCCATTAAATTCATGATATATGTAAGTCTCTGTCTTATTCTTTAAAGAGAATGACTTCCGTACGTCCTACAAGTGGACGTCCCAGTGTCCAGTTACTTATAGTGCAGTGCTGGTCCATGTGGTGAGTCCCTTCCCAAAGACCAAACTCAGGGGGTTGGAGACTCTCACATGGGACTGGAAGGGACAGTCTCTATGGCGTTTTGGTAGGGATCCCTATTCGTCGGTCACCGACGTGACGTCAAAGTGACCGACTGAAAGGGAACGTCTCGGTTACGTATTGTAACCCTCGTTCCCTGAAGAAGGTAACGGAGATGTCACGTCCCACGCTGTCCCACCGCTAAGGGGCCGTAACATCAGATCGGCTCCGAAGCAAAGACCTAATGAATGCTAGATCTGCTGACCTACTTATACTCACGCTGCGATTGGGTTCAGCTGATCCTAATCAGTGTATGCCAGTTAAATTCATTGGCGTGTTTACATACACGCAGAGTTGTTTGGACATCTCGAAGCGAGATTCCTATTCGTCAGTCACTGACGTGACGTCTCTGTTCCCTTCTTCAGGGAACGAGGGTTACAATACGTAACCGAGAATTTTTTTTTCTATACAGTAAAAGCTGAAATTGACAAAATCATTGTAAAATTGCTTTGTTTGTTTCTCTTTAGTTTTTTCTTTCTTTCTTTCTTTGACGTATACGGTTTAATGTCTGAAAGAATCTGATAATCTGACATGCATGCCATCATAAGAATACATTTAATTTGAAAATACACAAATAGAACATATTTAGTTATATTTAGTTTTTTTTATCTTTTTATCAGACAAATGCAGCCTTGATGAGCCTAAGAATGGGCTATAGATTATTCCAGCCATGCAATATTTTGCTCTTGGAATTCCAGGATGTCAGTAGCTGTTTAGCACTCATAAAACCACAGAAAACAGCCTTACTTCTGCCAGTTGTTCTGGAACTTGTATATGTGATGCTCTGATGTCTCTTTAGTGGTTAAACATGACATAATTTTCATTACTATAGTATTTGTTCCAGAGAGAACAGTTTTGGCTGAGGGCAAAGTTTCATAATTTCATATTTTTATATAAATTTAATGTTGTATCAGACTGCTACCTTTGTATTAATTGCTTAGTAACATTTTACAATGGATGTTATTGCATAATAAATATTATTGTCAAATAAATACAATTTTACATAATTTTACTAATAGTATTTGGTTTTGAGAAACTATATTTATGCTATTCATGGTGATTTTGACTTAACAGGTTATTTTGTTATGTCATTTGTCTTCATGAATGAGTCGGCAGCAAAGACTTTTAGGAGGTTAGCTATTTTAAACTTCCACTGGCTTTAATAGCAGCACAAACACTGTGTGGCAAGAGCTTCATGGAATGGGTTTGCATGGCCGAACAGCTGCATCCAAGTCTCACATCACCAACTACAATGGCAAGTGTCAAATAAAGTTTTGTAAAGCATGCCTCCACTGGACTCTAGAGCAGTGGAAATGTGTTCTGTGGAGTGACAAAAAAAGCTTCTTTGTTTGACAGTCTGGTGGGCGAGTCTGGGTTTGTAACATTACCAGTCTTGACTGCAAATGTGTCAACTATAAAGCTTTGTGAAGGAGGGATAATGGTATGGGACTGTTTTCAGTGATTGGTTTACGCCACTAATTTTAGTAAAGAAACCCTAATTCTTGTACAACTTTGGTCCCTAACATTACAAATTTTCTACTGGAACGAATGGACATAAATTCCCACTCCAAAAATGTAAATATTCAAACAAAATATTGTGGAAGATCCCAGAAGAGTAGAAGCTTTTATAGCTACAAAATTCTAAATACACAGACTTCACAATTTCACTATGCATTTGGAATGCAATGCCTCTGTTAGTCTAGTTGTCAAGTCTCCCAACACTATGTAAAGGTCTGGGTGGCAGCATTGTATGACAGAGTGCATGTTCAAGATGATGGCTACCACAGTCTGCCAAAGCAGTCACACCTCATTTGCATCAGGTCAGGCTGCCATGCCCATTTGTCTCACTTGTGCTGTGACCTGAATGCACTTTAATTGGTGCTAAAAAATTTCCATCTGTTTTATTAATCATGTGAGTCTTTTCATTCCACCTCCATATTTGTCCAAAACTGAGTGATTATTAAGTGAACAATTTTAGAAAGTCTACATCAGTCTGCCCAAAGCGCTAGGGTTAATTGAATCCAATTACCTCTGATATGCATACAAATGGAGTGTCACCTGGGCTTCACAAGGGGTGTCTTTGCTGTTTGAACGTGAACAATCGGTAACAGGCTTAAACAACTGAAAGATAACCCCTTTTTTTAACAGTGGTTGGTCCTTCCAACCAAAAACACAAATTGGCCTGTACAATCTTTCCTGTTTTAATGGTTGATCTGTCAAAGTACATCAGTTTTCAGCCTTTTCCTTCTAGAACAACCAGAGTTATCATCTTAATATAAATTGTTGGGATAAACCGATTACACTCCTTTGGGTTTCTGGTGTTCCCAGCCCCCTGGCAAGTTTGATCTGGAATAAAGCCTCAGCGAAATGGAAAGCCCCCCCCAACTGTAAATGAATTAAATTAGATTTCTTATCAACCAGCTGTTTATTCAGTCTGCCTGGAGCCCATTGGTATCCTGATAATCCACCTGCACAGAAAATATGTTATTTAGGGGGCCATAAGGGGAGCGTGGCCCTCAGGACTACCTTATCGGGTGACAGGGTTATAATGGCGTAATCATAATCACAAAAAGCTGTTAACCTTGCCCATGCTCACTGAACTTTCTTTAAGAGAGACAGAGACATGAACTAAACTGTTTTAATTATGGGCAGCAATCACAAAATTACAGTATTTACATTGTGCTAATTACAATAATTATTGTATGCAGGAATTGTTTTGTATTTGGCAGGAATTCATCAAAGATTAGAGTAATGCTTGCACAAGAAAATCACAAACAAACAAATAAACCAGCAATTACATTTGAACAGCAGTGGTGTCGAACACATATATTTAATTAAAGTTTAATTCACAAACCAGCTGAAATTAGTTCCTTGCAACAAATAAGTTGTGTACAAATACTAGTTGTGGTCACTGTATGTCAGGTGTTGAAGACAAAAGAAATTTGTTTATTTTTATTTCAGAGTTATGCAATATTTAATTTAGATTTAATTAATCAGTTTAATAGCATAAAAATGTAATGTGATGTAATACGGTAATTTTTTTTAAAATTACTATTTCTAAACAAATTTAAACAGCCATTAATTCATAAACGTAAATAAACTAACAATGCAGTGCCGTAATAGGGCCAAATATTTACCACAAGATAATTATACCACCCTGACATTTTTGGTCTTATGTCCTCAAAGAATTTTACTAATTATTTTATTCAAAAAATTAAGTGGTGTGCAATAATTACAAGGGCAGTGATGTGAACCCAACTCTTCATATGTTCCTACAAGCTGCTGTATAATTAAATAAGAATGTTGGATGCTAAAAGACTCAAAATACCCCCAGAACCTCTCACAATAATTTTGAAAACAGTCTCCACTCCAATAATCTAATGACCCGTAACCGTAGCCTGGTGCATGCCAGCAGCTAAATACAGTCCCTCCTTTTGGCAGTGCCTTGAAATAACCACTGACACTGACAGAGTAGGCCAGGTGGCACCAGCTGGAATAGATGACACTGTTGATTGATAAAGTGCCACGGGTGTTGCTGGACCAGCACTTCACTCCTGTCCTCTGCACACTCCTGTTCTGACCATCCCAGGGTCAGCCAGGTAAGCCTCACCAACAAATCATTAGCTTCAACACAGCAGCTTGAAGACATTGTGATTGCCCTGTTGAGATGTACATCTAATGTACAGACCCAGCATGAACAAAATAATGAAAAAAAAAATGGCAAAAAAAGGCAAAAAATTTAATTTGGAGGAAACTGCTGTGTGGTCGTAGAAGTCCAGTTTAGTCCAGTCATTGTGATATATCATCCCACCCTGCAAATTAGAAGTTAAAATACTTTAGTGGCCATTATACAAAAATGTTTGACCTCAGCATGTGATGACTGACTGAGAACCAAGGACTGCAAAGAACCATGTAATAAATAAATAAATAAATAAACTAAAGCCATCAATGCATTACTTGTAATAAATTACTATTATTTTTTTTTCGCTAGTTTCTAAGGCAAAACTTTTCATTCTCATTTAGCTTAAATTGAAGTACAAAAACAACAACAAAAACTAAAATAAAAAAACGTTTCAGTTATGTGTGTATGTAACCCTCATTACCTGAAAAAAGGGAAAGGAAAGTACGTGACATGTGGCCAGGTATGGTTTACAATACTAGGACTTTGTGCTCTGCGTTTAACACATCCAAGTGCGCACACACACAGTGAGAAGTAAACAACCACACACACCATGAACACACACCCAGAGCAGCGGGCAGTCATTGCTGCGGTTCCCGGGAAGCAGTTGGGGGAACGGTGCCTTGCTCAAGGGTCTCACCTCTGTCGTGGTACTGAAGGTTGTAGAGAGCGCTGGTTTTTCACTAACCCCACCCACATCCCTGTCAGACCTGGGACTCAAACCCACAACCTTTGGGTTACAAGTCCAACTAGACTAGAATGGACATGTCATGTCAGAAGTGACTGATCTTGCTTTGAGAGACCAATCCTATTCGGGTGTATAAAAAAACAATGCACTTTTGCATCCAGCTGCAGCTGATCACAGCATGAGTATAAATAAGCAACTAATGCAGCGCATATTCAGATTTTCACTGTCAAATGGGATGCTATTCGGTCACTACATATGGACCCCAACCCTCTACCAGTTCTCAAGGATTCATCGAGTGAGGGCCTGGACACTCTGGAGCAGTTAACACAAGGCAACCGAAAACCGGGGCTCACAGTGCCTCTACTCGTTTGAGGTGAGAACACAGGAGGTTCCACACAAAGGCTATTGAATCTAGCAAAAGTTTTAGTGGTCACCCAGCCCGTAGCTCTACAAATATCTGACAGCGAGGCACCAAAAGCCAACGGCCAGGATGATGTCACACTTATTGTCGAGTGGGGCCATAACCTGGGCAGGGAACACCCTGTGCTAGGTAAACCAGGATGAAGGCATCCACTATCCAGTGGGTCATCTGCTTGGAGACGGCATTCCTCTTCTGCCGTCCTCCGTGACAGACAAAGATCTGGTCTGAGGTCCTGAAGTTGTGTGTCCAGTCAATGTATCATCTTAGTGCTTGAAGGTTTACCAACTGATCTCTAAAAGGTGTGGTGGGAACCTTGGGCACATAGCCGGGCTGCGGGGGCTGTGGAGGGTTCAATCTTCTGGCCCCTTAAGGAAATTGATGATCAGGTCATGCTTCCCAAATTACCTACCATCTATGGGGTGGTGGTTTGCAGCGACAGCAGCCACATACGCTTTAATGGACTGAGGTCGGCTCTCCCACCGGCGGGAGCGCGTGGCTTTTTTTCAGATGTCAGAGAAAAGAACTGAAACTGCTCTGTCATATATGATCGCACATATAAGAGTAATACAGCATTTAAATCTGTAAAGGGTCTATTTTTTTGTATACACTCACAATATTAACAAAACATTCTGCTTTTGGTAAATAAAGAAAATTAACAGGGTGTGTTCTCTGCTGTCTCGGTCTCTGTGATGTTCAGGTTAAAACACGTCAATAAAATGAGCTGAAACTCAGCAAAAACGTGACTCACAGACATGAGTTATATCTACAGAACGCTGTATATGTCTACTCTAAAATTAAGTTAGGAAGAAGACGCGCTATGAGAAATAAGGTTTGCTTTAATTCAGGCAAAGAAGATTTGACACGTGGCTCGATTCAGGTAGATATGAAATAAATAACAGATACATTGTGCAAGCTGACCCACGGAGCAGATCGTTATAATGAGTTTCTTTTTTTTTGCTTTGGTTTACATTGTAAACCATGTGGCATGCAAAAAATGTGGCATAAACCTGAATCCATTTACTAGCTGGGGTTTCCCAAACTATAATACCTGACTAAAATGCTTGAAATCGAGTGAAATGGTATGAAAGACTTTCTTACGATGTATAATATTAAAAAAATACAATATTACAGTAATATGAGTGAATGATGAATCTTGTGAGTCTTAAAATGTTTATTATTGATACTCTGTTCACAAATCTATTTTATAAATAAATATCTATAGATGTTTAATGTTCTAAACAATAATCATAAAATCTTGGATATACTGTAAAATGCTCTTTTATGATAATACAAAGGGTATATTGATACATATACTGATATCAGCTTGCTCACAGATGTTTTGTTGTTTGTTTTTTAGTGATCAGACACCTGTACCACAGAGTCCTGTCTCCTCTTTTTGAGCTGTTTTCCCAGGAGCGCTGTTACCAACATCAGATGTTTAACTACACTGAGATTCTATAGTAAAACAAGCCTTTATTTTTCTTGAAAAGAAGCAGCAAACACTGAAATATCCAACATAGTCTCACAAGCAATTCGTACTAATTCGTACGACCTCACTCTTGTCTAAAACCATGTAATGGGTAGGTTTAGGGGCGGGGTTATGTTTAGGTCATTCGTACAAATTCAAATAAATTGGCCTCTTGTAAAATACGTACGATTTATAAGAAATCGTATGAATTCATACGAGCGAGGTCGTACAAATTTGTACGAATTAGCCACCTCGTAAAATATGTACGAATTGCCGTGAGATCAGGTTGAAATATCAGGTATTATGTAGAGGTTTCACTTGTTGAACAGAATCTGTTTTCAGGATTGACTCAAAAGTCTGTTCACATCTCTGTAGTTCTGTAGATCAATAATGTGTCTTTGACCTTTATTATGTATATTTTAGTTATACTGTGTTATAAATAAAAAAACTAATCATTTTTCCTCACATCTCATCACATTCTTTGTTACCTAACTTACCTGTCAGTGTCACTAATGGCCCATTAGGGGAGGGGTCTTTGTCTGGATCACAGTGGAATGATTTTCACATCATTGTGAAGTAAATATTCTAGCCTAATAGACTGGTTACTCAAAAGTACTGTGCATTATTATTAAGTGTGTGTTTCATGGCGTTATTTCAGCTACTTTTTTTTTCACAAAACTTACTAACCACACATAATATTTTTTTTCTAAAAAATGCAAACATGTAAATTCATCTTTGTCACGTATTGTAGAACAATTTGTGCTGATTACAAGAAAAAACAGGGTTGGTCAATAATATGTTCTAAGAAGCTGATAAAAGCACAAATATCAGAGCATGTCCAAACATCTCAAGTGCCCCAAAATCACCTCAGATGGTCAAAGGCATCTTCGGTGGTCTTCTAGTTAAGAAGAACACCACTCGATAAACAGGTTCCACTTCAAAGTTTTAGCATGTCTTGTTGATGACGCTCTCATGAAGTAATGGTGTCATGTCCAGAAACCAAACATGGAGTTTCCAGAGGTCTGAATGTGGGTGCCAAAAGGTGCCCTATCTCTGAGTCAGAAGATCCTTCCTCAGAGGAATCGGCAAAGGAGGGGCTGTCACGAAGAGCAACCAGGTGTAGGTGGGCAAATAAGGCATCACTAATAGAACCTCCTTGTCGTTCTCTCTGACCTTACACCTCTGATGCTTCCGACTTCAGAGGAGGAGTAGGTGGGCGAGGTTGCAATATGTGATAGAAGCGCAGATGGCCTTGTTGGTTGATGTGCACAATGGTCGTTGTGTTGTCTGTGCAGACCAGCACATGCTTGCCAGAAGACATCCCTTGAGATGGCCCAGGGCAAGTCCTACCGCCAGCAACTCAGTTGATGAGGCAGTTGATGTGCCATTGCTGTTGGGGACCCGTCCAAACTCCAGAGACTTCAACCTCGAGGGTCGACTTCGAGACCCGGCCATGAAGCCAGTGTTGAAGCAGTCTCATACGGAGCAGCCCCAATGGCGTGACCACCGCTGCAGCTGCTACATGCCTCAGGAGCCTCTGAAAATATTTCAGTGGGACCGACATCCTACCTTTGAACACATTCAAGCAATTTAACACTGATATAGTATGTTCCTGTATGAGGCGACCAAAAAAGAGAAAAGAGATCATCTGTGTCAGACAGAGCTTGCTCTTCTCCCAGTTTACCCTGAAGACCCAGTAGACTAAGGTGTTGTAACACCAGGTTCCTGTGTTTGCACAACTGAGCCTGAGATAGAATGAGCCAGCCTTAAATTTAAAAATAAAAAATGTTAATACCCCGATCTCTCAGTGGAAAAAAAGGCCAGCCTCCACAACTTTCGTGAAGACACAGGGCAACAGGGAAAGCCCAAAGAGTGGGACTTTTGTACTGATGTGCTTGACCTTCGAACGCTAACCTCAGGCATGGCTTTGTGTTTTGCGGAAGAATCTAGACATGAAAATACATGTCTTTCAGGTCGATTGCTGCAAACCAATCCCGGGACGGATGCACCCAAAGATGTGTTTCTGCGTGTGGGAGCCTGTGAAGTGCTCGGTTCGCTTGCACACAACAGGGGGGTAGTGCAAGGAGTAATGCACTGCAGACGTCTCACCAGCCACTCGTCTTCTTCTCGAACAAAGAAGGGGAGAGAGCAGAACAATAAACACCGCTTAGCTCAGAAGCAAAAAGCTGGATAAAAGATTGGATACAGCTGGTGCTCGTTACCCAAACACTATTGGGTTCCTGTATATGCTCTGGTCGACTTGCCCGTTTCCTCCGGTTAAGTCTTCTTGATTCCTGTGGCTGCTGTCTGGATTTGCCCACTGCAGTTCCTTAAAATTCAGTTTCTTAACCATTATCCTCAGTGCTTGAGAACATTTTCATAGCTTTTTATTTTGTTAAATGCAGGAAAACAGAAAAACGCAGTCTAGAGAAGATGCTCCAACCATTACACCTGATGAATGTAGTGTCAACCTGATATGAATTCTGACTGGCTGGTGAAAGCCCAAATGGTTTTGAGACAAATTGAATCAATCCTGTTTTTTCAGGTCATCTTCTCAATCAATCAGAGGTGATTGGTTCAGTAAAATCAATTTCAATTTCAAAGTGCTATGTTACACCTTTGTCAAAATAAAGGGAGCATTTTCAATACATAGCAAAGAAATAACTGTTGAAACTTGCAAAAAGATAAGCATATAATATAGTATTGCACATAATAATGTAATATAATCACATTATTTATGTATTTGTTTGTTTAAAATATTGACTATAAATATATATTTTTTGCAAAACATGATTGCAACTTTAATAATCTATACAAAATATAAATCAAATTTGGCTGCTTTACAGCATTTAATATGTGTAGACAATTCTGCTTTAAACACTGCTGTACAGTTATGTGTGTGTGGGTGTTTGTGTGTGTCAACTATTTAAAGAACAGCCAGCCCACTGTCTGATAATGACAGCGACAACACAGTGACTGCACAAGAAAACAGGATTCTTGAGATAAGTTGTATTTGCATGTATATGTTTACATGTAAATCGTGAGTCAGTTTCTGTTAGCAGTTAATTAGTTAAGATAATAGTTAAGCTTACATAAAAAAAAAACCCTACTGCACTATTTTATTTATTTGTGATACATCAAATGGCTCTGGGTCAGTGAATTTTGCGTCTTTAGTTACTGGAAACCTAACCAATATACTCATCACCATCTACAAAGAGTACAGAAACATTAAAAAATAAATACATTTTAAATAAATAAACTGAATTTATTCATCATGTTTCATCAGAAACTGAAACTATTGACTGACTACAGCGGTGCAAAACTAAAGTAGGACAAACATCAAGTTTATATTGCCACTGATGTCAATCTACAAATAATTTCCAATCAGCTTCCAAGACTAAAGATACTCAAGTGAACACGTTCTCATTCTGATTTATTTATAAACCACATTTAAAAACAACCTCAGTAGAAGTGCTGTAAATATTACTGATTATTAATAGTAAATAAACATTCTTAAAAACTCTTATTTGTATCAATGTAAAATAAATACTTTTAAATTAAAATAATTTGTTACCTTGCTGGCTAAAAATGTTTAGCTTAGTCAACTAAAATATTTAAGTTGTCACTTAAATTAAAGTTTACTAAACTAAAGATTTTCGGCCAGCAGTTCAAAAAAATTTATTTAAGTTGAAACAATTTTTACATTTCTTTTACAGCGATTTTTGCATTATTTTAACATTTTTCTTCTTTTTTTTTTTACTTAAAACTCTGTCATTACGGTGTTATCCATCTTTTCATTGTTTCTTGATTAAAATTTTCTTCCACGTTTATAGATTTATTTTGTGTCAAAGAGCCTTCCACAGCAGATGGAAGCTTTCCCCTCTCTGAATCTAAGCTTTTTCCCCCTTTTCTTTTCTTTTTTTTTTTTTTTTTTTTTGGAAAAAAAAATTGTTTCAGAATATGAGGCTTTATCTTGACGAAATGCATCAATTTCTGTTGGAAACTAAAATGACCTTGAAATTATTTAGCAGGAGCATCAGTAACATGATGAAAATGAATTGTTAACTGTCACCAAGAGAATGTAGCCATTACCATTTTAAGGACTGTTATACAGTAGCTACTTATTTTGATGATCACTTTTATTCATATGATGTGGAACAGTTGGAGGGTTATAAGCTTCTGCTATCCTTCTTCTAGTCTGTCAGATTAGATGCCTGACCTCTTGAGATTCAGACAATTTTTTTGAGGAGGGTGGTGAGATCTCCATCAAACCAAGATAGAAAGTTTTGAAATGATGAAGAGGGTCTGATATTGGATATTTCATATTGGCCAACCTCTGACATTTCCTTATTTTTCTTTCTTAATTTCTTAATAATTATATATAATTATATTTTATTCAAATATTTTATTTTATTTTTATTTTATTCAAATATTTTTATTTTATTTTATTCCAAAAATTTTGCTATGCAATTCATTATAATAAATTTTGAACTCATAAATTACGTATTTTGTTGTAATTTATTATCTGAAATAAATCTGTGCCAAAAGTCACCACATTTTGTGTAGAATTTTACGTAGATTTTTAACACAATCTGTGTGTAAACATTCGCGGGAGTCGTTGGGATCCATGAGCAACAATGTTTATTGGCGTGGTCAACAGGCGGAAGTCGGTAC
>JAUYWG010000292.1:0-18263 GCA_034779775.1 Enteromius afrohamiltoni | reverse complement strand
TATGAATTTGATTAAAATATAATTTAAAAACTGTAAATGTATTATTTATCTACAGGCATTTCACTGTAACAATTATTTAAACAGCTGTAATAAACATCACTTTTATGATTCATTTTCTTATTCCTTTGCCCACCTGCAGTTCTCTGACCACCCTCTTGATGAGGTAGTTTCCAAGCTCCACCCCCTGCAATCCGGCCTGAGTGGAGGAGATGGAGTAGAAGATGGCAGCATTGATCTTGTTAACATCTTCCTCTACGTCTAGAGTAGAAAACTCTCTTACGATTCCCTGGGAAAACAAGAGGAACATATTAAAATAAATAAATTCACGCAGGCTTCACTGGAGGCACTGACATAATCAGGGACCATAGTGAAGAATTCTGTAGATTTTCTGTGAATTCTGTGCCGTTTTGAAGCACCTTACTCCTCTGCTGTCTCCCAAGACATTTTTCTGATGATAGCAGGTACTAGTGAGAAGTAATGACATTCGACATTCCACTTTCTCTCTTCACAAACCCAATAATACCTTTACACTCTATTTGACCATCAGCCATAAATTATTCTTTGTGAATGAATACCAAATGTGATTTTCATTTGCATTTACTTGGATATTATTCGCTATGTCCTCAGTTAAGGCAACATGCAGCACCACCAGTGGCTCTCCAGGCATGGAGGCGTGGGTGAAGGCGTAGCATCTCCGGTACGGCCCCACTCTGCGTTTGAGATCCGTCCAGTTCCGCACAGGATGGACCGCCTCGTACCTGAAGGATCAAACAAGAAAGGCTCAACTGGGAAAACAAATAAAGGACATGTTTATACATATGAGAGAGATCTTACTGGCTGATCTTCTGAAGGATCTCACATGGGGACTGCCAAGTGATTCTTTCCAGTCGGAGTAATCCAACAGAAAACCATTCTGACAGAAGACTCTTCAGAGTGCTGTTCAGATCCTAACAAACCAAGATATACAAACACAAGAAGATCAGATTTGAAGAACGTGAGAAGTGAACTTGCAGGTTAATCACTACACAAAGCATAAAGTTCTGTATCTTTTTTTTTACATTTTTTTTTTGTTGAGAATTTCTCAAGTTGTTCTTCTTCTTATTATTTTAAATTATATTCTTCTTATTATTAATAGGCTATTATAGTTTGTTTTTTTTCTTTCTTTTTTGTGAATTGGCTTTAATTTTTATATTTTCAGGGTTTTTTTTTTATTTATATTTTGTGATTTATTTTTTTTATTACTTAATATTACTATTAAGACTATTTAATGTTTAATTTATTTTTATCACAGTTTTATTTTATTTTATTTCCAGATAGTAATTTTAGTGCTTCAACTCTTATTTCATTAGTAATATTCCTATTCCTATAGATTTTTGTTTTATTAGCTTAATTGTAAAAACAAACAAACAAACAAATAAAATGTTTGCATAGTTTTAGTTGAAGATACTATTTATTTTAAAATTTAAGTTAAAATTAAAACAAAATATTTTAAATACTTTTCTTCCCATCACAAAACCAACACAAACCAATTATATAAATTAATTAAAAGTAAAACCACCTTAAAATGCTACATTCCCAATGCAAAACTTCCTCCTGACAGCATTCGGACCATTTATGATAACAAAGATGCAAAAATGGGTAATTTCGAAATCATTATAGTGTTGCAAAGAGGTTATACCTACCTATATTCTTAAAAAGTAAACCCATGAAAAGAGCCTGTTTAACGCTAAGGGTAAAAAAGTGGTCATGCAAAACTAAATCATGTGCAAAACAAGCTTGACTAAAATTAGAAATGGACTTTAGGGAAAAAAAATAATGCGATGAAAAAAGTGCAGAACACGAGCGGTTTAAAATTACAAATCATGTGCAATACCCACCGATTATCAAGAATCGTTCTCAGTACAGCTGCGCTCATAATGGTGCCTAATTATAAAGTGTGCAGCTTCCGTCAAGGGAATTAATATCTCAGTCACTTTCACAGATTGTGTGCAGCAACTCACAGTTGCTGCCATTTCATCTGTACTGTACAAAACACTTTCAGAGTCGGCTCATTTTCCTCTGCAGCTCTTAGCGTCTGTTTATTTGCTCTGGTAGTGTTCTCATTAGAGTGCC
Source organism: Enteromius afrohamiltoni (assembly GCA_034779775.1). Taxonomy (NCBI): domain Eukaryota; kingdom Metazoa; phylum Chordata; class Actinopteri; order Cypriniformes; family Cyprinidae; genus Enteromius; species Enteromius afrohamiltoni. The sequence goes on along the minus strand of JAUYWG010000292.1, from coordinate 16,151 downwards.
GAGATCGGCATCAGCGTCCATACAAGTCGGCTGAAAGATTTCTGTGGTAAACACAGTTCCATTTCATCAAAGTGCTGTTGCTTCCCACATGAAATATGGTTCTGCACTCTCCCTTGAGGGTCAGATTTCTTTCATAATGGTGATGAGCAACACAACACGCATACAAATATCTGGATCTAGTCGCCGGGCCACTCGCACAAAGCGGTTTAAAAAAAAAAAATCAACGCTAGCCTCTCCCACAGATGCATGTGCTTAAAAGAATTGTGGGCCATCCGTACGTGCTTCAGCTTCATCTATAGGTAGTACACGTAAAATCTGACCTTATTGTAGCGCTTTAAGCTGTGCCTGCAAGCAAAAAAGATCTTGAATTACCATTTCCCGGCACGCTTTTCCCTATAAACCCGCTCGCTCAGATCAGCATACATAAATGTGTAGCTAAGTGATGCATTTGTATGTAGAAAATAACCAAGGGGTGTCAAGGTAAAGGCTCCCAAAAGCTGAATAGCAGCAAAACAATCTAACAAAGTTGAGATTGTAGCGCTGCCTGAAAACAGGATGGCTGTTCAAGGAAAGCAGGCCATCAGAGACTCAACTGGCGATGTAGTCTACGGCATTTTGCTTTTCTGTCTATCTCAGCTTTACTTCAAGTGCAATCCACAGCCCTTGGCCGCCCCAGCAGTCACCGTTCCACTTAACTTTAAACTCATCAAATCCTCTCTGGGCTGGGAAATTACTTCTAAGCATTTATTCGGTGCTCTACCTTAAAATTCAGGGCACCCAAAAGCATTTGAAATTCTTCACCCAAAAGAGTTTTGTATTTGCTTACACGGCTGAATTTACTCTAGGGCCAAACGTACACAAGTGGAATCCAACTTTGATATGTGCCAACGCACCGCAGGCAACTTTCAAAAGCGCTGCACTGTTTGGGCCACTTTATTTATTTTCTTATGCGCGTAAGGGAAAGGAAGATATCTAACTCGTGCTAAACTATAAGCGTCAAGGCAGATGCAGAGATCACAAATTATTAATCCAGCCAAAGCGATAGAAAAAGCTTTGCCACGCTGAAATTTGAAAGGGCAGAGAACATGCGCTCGGTGGAAATGGAGTGCAGGATCTGCTCTGCACAAAAGGAGCAAGAATGTCAAGGACATGTCAATGACTGAATCTGAACAGAACCTGAAAGTGGGTTTTTGACATTCTCTGATTTTATATATTTTATATATGTATAGTTATTGCAGACATTTCAAGTTTTGATTTTGGTTACAGCAGAGAATTGTCCGTTTCAGCCAAGCTTTAAATAGAAGACTTTTTAATGCTTCAGTGAGCAGATCTATCCTGCTATATAACATAAACCTCTAATGTAAATCTCAAAACTAATGAACTGAGGAAATGTAAATGTCTTACTGACAAGGCAACCCAGTGTAACTTTCAATCATTAATTCTGCAGAGGACGTATCAGTATAGTCATCCTAAATTGCTCTGTGAAAACCACTGCAAGCATCTTGCTGACTGTCCAATACAATGCAGACTTGGAGGAGTTCTGCCGGGCACCTGTTTGAGTCCAGACAGACTATGTCTGTTTATCGATTACGTATCAAGAAATGCACCTGCTCAGAAATTTGAAGTGACATTTCTTTGGGATCCTGATAATTCTGTTCTGGAGAGTTAGGGATGTGTGATTAAATTTTACTGCAAAGCTCAGCATCTTGGCTGTTCTCTGTCTTGACCGATTATTGTCATTTTAACACATTTTTGTTCTTCAGCACTCTGGTAGGAGGTGAGCTAAATCAGTTCAGGTGCTAGTTCACAGTTTATGGGTTTCAGAACCAGTTTTCACTCTTTCTGTCTGTGAAACAGAGGTGTGGTAGTCACTTATAATTCTAACCCAAGGTTCACAGATAATAAAAGCATTCTTTCCATTTTTTTCATATCTTTACACTAATCTTGAGAAGTTCATGCCTCTGTCACCCTCATTTCCAAATTAACATGCATCAGAGAGAATGCATATTTGCTCCAAGGTGAGATGATTTGGAGAAATTTAGCATTACATCGCCAATGGATCCTCTGCAGTGGATGGGTGCCGTCGGATTGGTAGTCCAAAAAGCATTTAAAAAAAAAAAACCCACAATAACCTACAAGCAATCCACACAACTGAAATCCATTAATTGATGTCTTGTGAAGTGTAAAGCTTATGTATTATCGGCTGGTATTTTGGCCAGAAGCAACAGTTTATTAATTGATGGACTGGAGTCATTTGGATTACTTCTAGATTATATGATGTTTTTATCAGCTGTTTGGACACTCATTCTGTCCAAACACTGCAGAGGATCCATTAGTGAGATGCAAGAGACGCAATGCTAAATTTCTCCAAATCTGAAGAAACAAACTCTTCTATATCTTGAATGCCCTGAGGGTGAGTAAACATTCCTTGAATGTTAATATATTCCTATTTGTTCATTTGAAGTATTGAGAATGCCAGGAACGGATCTGTTCATGTACACTAATTGGTTTAGTTTTAGTTTTTTCTGTTTTTAATCCCATTACTGCCATTTAAAACAAGAAACGACAGACAAAAAGATTCTTTTTAATATCACACTTCATTGCAGTCCATATACAAGTAATATCCTATACTTTCTAAACGCATTTTACAGAAATCTGCACTGCTCACAAGACAATTTGTAAATCTTGTCTGAGGTAACTAAGCTTGCCAAAGGGTCAACTGATTTTGGGTAACCCAAAACCGATCTTACCCTGCAACTGACTGCTATTTTACCCCACTGTCTAGCTCATAGCCATATTAATGACACTGAATCATTTCTGATGGGCTGGAGGTGTTCCAGACAGTCTCTCTGAAGCGTACCTTAGGGATATGCAGTAATGCAATATTATTACTGAGAGCGAGAAGCATGGGACGCCACCGCTGAGAGCTTTGCTAACACTCACTAACAGGTAAAAAGGCTTTTAAATGAAGTGCAGAATACACAGTGATCATGTGACCGAATTACCGCTTGGCTGAATGTCAGCTTGACATCACATCAGTGGTGCTTTTAGAATGAATTCAGCTTTCATTGGTTATTTCCCACTCTCCAAAGTCAAATTATAACCTTTTAAATGAAATGTTATTAGGTAATTCTTTATAATGTCCACTCTACATAAAGTTAATACTATGGAATAGCAAATTACCATATTAATCTTATTATTTTGCAGCATATGAAACAAATTTAACTAAAGATATATTACTGTTTTTTCCAGACAATTTTTGATTAATTATTGAACACCCCTTCATAATTAAACATGCACATAATAGCGTAAGCTCAAAAGGAAACATAATTATTCTTGCATATGGGTACTGTTTTACTACTTTTTAATAGTAATGTGAAATTTCCTAGAACGACTGATTAAGCATTTTTTTTTTTTTTTCTCAATGCACCTGTTCAAGTCCACAATAAATGCTGACTTTCAAGTCTCATTACTAAAACAGCAGATCATATCATTCCTGCTGCCATGAAGGCCAAAGAGCTGCCTGTGAAACTTTGAAATAACGTTAGAAAAAAATACCTGGAGTAGGCTATAAAAAGACTGGCAAAACTTTAAACTTTCCAAGAATCGCTGTGAAGCCCTTTGTAACAAAATGGGGGGAAAACACTGGAGTTGAGATTGGAATGCCTTCAAAATAAGCATCAGGACAAGGTGCTGTGCAAGTGACCCAGAGGCTGTCTACCACACTAACATCTCTTTGACTGAAATGGAGGAAACTGCCCAGAGTTCAATGGTTTCTTTGCACTTCAAAGAGCTAGAGCAACTGAAGTTCACTTTTGAAAAAGACAGATGGCATCACAACTGAAGTTTGCTTGGCTCCATGAATCAAAACTAGAAACCTTTTGGACGTTTTTCTGTTTTGGTTTGGGACGTAAACAACATACAGGTAACTTCATAGACCTAATTCAACATAACATGTTGTTTTAGGTCTAATTTCTGTCATCTAGGAATTTTACAGACATACATATTTTCAATGTTCTGTCAGCTGATAGATAGATGGACACCTAGCAGCTGCACAGACTTGATATCTATCACTCACAACCTTGCTTCCATTCTTTAAAATTTAAGTACGGCACCTGCCCTGACAAAGGTCCCTATTGTAGTCAGTCCATACTGGCAGTATCATTTTATGATTGTTGCCATCTACAGATGAGGCCAATACAGACACATCCTAGGGGAGAAGAAGTGTCATTCTCACAGAGTTCTGTTTGCAGGATGTTTCAGCTGAAAAATAACACATAGGACCTAAGAAATGCCTTGGGGGACATAAAAAGAAAGTTGTATTCTGGAATGGTTAAACCACAGCCTAGGCTAGAATCCTAATAACAACCTTGTTGTCAGTATGACCGGGCACAGACAGTCTATTTTCACATTTTCTGAATTTATAGGCATCTTTGAAATTCTGCTGAACAAAATTTAAACCTGATAAAGCAGGCAAATTTAGAGGAGGATGGAAACGCAAGACGCTTTAGACTTTGTTTGGACTACAGACATGTTTCCATGATGTCATGACTTAAATTAAAATGTCATGCAATAAATTCATCTGTATATTTGGCACCAAAACATTAAAAACTATGTCACAGCTGAAGCCTGTGACGTTCACCAATGTGGGACAAAGGTCGTCTGGCTGCAAACACAACCAGCCATGCGAAATCAGAGACCACCAGGATCTAAAGTAGGGGAAAGGGCACATCACAAGTTCTCATACCATGTCATAACCAAAGCTAATGTTAGGAATGCAGTAGTCACTGAAACCACCGAAAAGGCCAAAAGGTCATTCCATGACATGGGCACCTGCATAGCGTTTATTACAAGCTATAATATTTCTACAAATACATAATATTTTCAGTAAACAGTTTTTTTTTTTTTTACAACTACTGTAACAAAAGAAAAGAGACCCAATTCCTCAAGTGATGAAAGGTTATAAAATTAATTTGTGATGGTAAACAAGGTTAACATGTAAACTGGGGAATCAACTCTTTTTAATATGTTTTTAATCATAATTCTGACCCATAACGATAGTTAATGTAATATAACTTTTTACTTCGCAATTCTGAGAAAAAATACAGAATAGCGTTTAAAACAAACATTTTTTAATTAAAAAAAAAGCGTTAAATAAACAAAATCGCAATGTGCAAAGTAAAACTTTTTACTTTTTCTTTTTGCCATCTTACAATTCCGTTTCCGTGCAATTGGAAGGTTATAACTCACAATTAAAATTTTTCCTATCAGAATTGTAGCTATGCATTTTGCAATTCAGGGTTTAATTTTAATTTTATTATTTTTTAAACCTTGTGGGACATTGACTCGAAAGTTGGAAACGGGTGAAATGACCCCATTACACATCTACATATTATATAACTGTTACTGTAACGATAAAATGATGTATATTTACCCTCATATGCGGGCTGTCACTCATTTTTGAGGACGTGAACTCGATGAGATCTGCCCTGAGGTCCACTAGAAACTTCACCCCGCCCTGAACCTTGCTGGTGTGCGTGAGCAGCTGTCGGTACCGGGGTGTTAAACTGTACCGTAACCTGTCCTCCACCTGCAGGATGGTGGCCACATCCCGCCCCTGAGTGTCCAGCAACTTCGCCGCCAGGTCTGAAGCCCATCTGTGATCTACCCCGAAATCATGAGACAGCTTCTCGAGAAACTCCAGCTTTTGCTCTCTCTCTAAACTCTTGTAGAAGCGCATGAACTCCAGACTGTTGGATTCAGGTGGAGGTGGAGATTTTTCTCTCATCTCATAGGTGGGCAATGGGGCCACTGTCTTTCTCAGGATCTCCTCCATGCTGTTGTGCACTGCGATGGAAGTACATGGATACATGTTTCTGAACTCCCACACTCTGAGTCCCTGGTCTGTTTTTAACACTGCTCTTTGTCGATAAGACTTTAGCAAAGAGCGCGCTGCTGTACATAAGTGGAAAGATGTCATAGCGCGCCTGACAAACACGAACCAAAATAAACCTTGTATATAGTGTTGCAATTCACATCCACTTCCGGGGTTTCTTAAAGGACCCGCGCACAGTTGTATGTTGACAGCACAGAACACAGCGGAATGTTCTACGTTGTTGTTTTCTTTTTCTTTTTTGCTATTCCTTTTTATTTTTCGTTATCCATGTAGTTCTGTTTCGCATGCTTTCACCTGTGCAACGCTGAATTATGTTTTCCTTGTATGTGTTTGTGATCCCACATGTAAGTCGCTTTGGATAAAAGCGTCTGCTAAATGAATAAATGTAAATGTAAATATAAATGATGCAAATTAAGCATGTTCCTACAAATTAAAAAATATGGAGTGAGCCTTTAACAATACATTATAAAATGTATTTTTTGATTGGTAGTGAAGGACAGATGTATTTTATGTAAATTATTATATTTAATTACATTATTCCTTTTTTATATCCAGAAAAATACATTGTACATTGTATTCTCATGCGGTGACTGTGATGGAACAGAGTCATCAGAAATAATAACTATATTAAAAAAATTCAGTCTATTAATAAATATTATTTTAAATTAATTTTCCTTAGAAATCCCTCTGGTCTTCATTCTTATTGGGTTTACTTTGGGGAAAAAAATCGCTCTTGCTTCAGTAACAGCAGCGTTCAGAAAACATAGAGACGCCCATCTTCCAAAATCAACCAATGGCGTGGGCTTAAGGCGGGAATATCTTGTTGTCCGACCAATGGGAGTGTTTGGGGAAACCTGTTTGGAAAGCAAGTTTTGATCAGTTCCGTTTGGTGTCGCTACTGGTAGAAAAAGTTTACATCAGCTTTTATTTTTATTTCAAAGAAATTTCAAACGCACATGCTATTACTTACTACACATTTTAAATGTACATGTATTACCCCATCAGGTGATTTTACAATCACGCTGGAAATATAGCATAAGCTGGTCTATAAATTAGCAACGACGTCAAAACCTTAAATCAGTGACTCGTCTGTAACCACGCGGATTGATAACAACCGCACAACACACGGATTTGCAGGTATTACATTAATGTTTACTGATTGTATTCACATCTAAGAGGAAATAGTACCGTTTTAGCATGCTTAATTAATTGGTGAATTTATTTTGTGACGTTTCCGATCCTATTAAGGCGCCTGGTTTTCATAAGGTCTACTTTCAGTGAAATTTGAATAAATTCAGCAGTGAATTCAGTTGCATTGTTGGCATCTCATTTTAGGGATGGCAGAGGACTCTAACTCTGTGAAAGCCGTGGAAACTGAGTTAAAAGATAATCCAGGCTCGAGTGAAGATGCGCTTGTGTAAGTATCTTACAGCTGTTAGGCCCTTCATGCATCACAAATACAGTTAATGTTGCACTGCATGTCCGATCGCATCTTCAAACATTTATCCAAACGTTACTGTAGGTAAAATAAGCCCTTGATCCTGACTGACTTCAATCCAGTAAGTGTGTTTTGCGGGCACACACTCTATTCAGATTCGCACATCACCCCTAATGCATCTGTGAAGTCTGTATTTGAGTGTACAAGTGAGCTAAATATTTGTTATTCATCTGAGAATAAGCAGGATTTAATGGCAACACAAACAACAGCTGCACCTTATTATACACAGCGCTGCACTTTGCAGCAGGAAACGCCTTTCGCCTTACTGCGAAAGATGGAGACAAATTGAGCCTCCCAAACAAATGATGTGCACCAGAAATCGTAAATCTAACCAAGTGTGAAGTGAGTGCCAAAGAGCTTGCATTCATTATTCAGAGAGTTGTACTCCATCTTCTTTATGAATAAATTATTTTACTTTGATATCTAATGCATTATATGGGCACACTAACGCCGGGGAAATTCATCCGTCTCTGGCGTTTGTAATTAATCTGATGAAAGACGTAGACACCTGTAAGTGTTGCTGACAGCAGCCTGTTGTGACGAGGCCTGCTGGCAGGCTGTCACACACTCCAATGAAGGGAGAAGTTTATTTGTAAAGCGCTAATATGGATTCGGAACTCTTCAGCACTAATGGCCTTTTTATGTCCCCCCTCGTCTCATCTATTCCCACCCCTCCTCCTTTTCTCATATACGTTTGTCTTTTGTCTCATATTTCTCTCATCATCTCTTTCTTTTTGTTCCTCCGCAGAGTAAAACCCAAGAAAAATAAAGCAAAGGCTAAAGGCAAGCCTCGGCACGAAGGGAAGGAGAAAACACACAGGAAGGTAGTTTTTCAATGTCACCATTCATTTCCTTTCGTCATGCCCCTGGGATTCTCTCTTCAAGTCCAGCTTAATTAAGAGGCCCCGTTAGCTTTGCTGTAGAGGAATATTTATGCAGACATATCATTCAGAGCCTGCTTCGTACAGTAGGTTACAGAGACCCAAATATAACAAGAACCGACTGCTACACGGAGCATAACCTAAAAGCATTTAGTCAGCGTGCAATCAATTCTGTGATCGGGATGTCAGATTCATGGGTTGCGAAAACCTAGATGTAACAAGAATAGATTGTTATGCAGAGCCAAGCAAACAATGCAATCTTCCATCTTCAGGGCGGTTGCACCAAACCCCTCATTATCTGCGAAAGGTAGTAATAGTATTTTGCCATTATGCAAGTCTGTTCTTTAATGCAACCTACTTTCAGCCACTCTGATATTTTTGTGGAGAAATATGATTCTCCTTGACAGCTCCGGGCTCCAAGTTTGGCCTTGAGTGATCTGGATGGCTTTCTTTGATAGCAGGTTGTAAGCCATTGATTAGACTGGGCTTCCCTATGGTGCGTCAAACCCACAAATAGCCCTACTTTCCCCCTGCACCTTTACATTAGCATAATGCGGCTTCTGGAGCTTCTTCGTCTCTTTGATATTTCAGTATATTGCCTATTCTTTATTTATTACCTGCCATCTTAATACAGTGGTTTAGTGGTGCTTGCACAGTGGAACAAGATGGGATTATAAAGGAATGTCCTTGTCAAGTCAGTATGTAGGTTGCTCGGAACTTATTTTAAATTTGAAACGTATATAGAGATTTTTTTTTTAATAATCTACAGTGACTATAAAAGTCCAAAAAGGCTTTTCTTTTGGTCTGTTGGGCATAATAATTCTGAAAAAAATATAGATTCAACAAAATATTAGGGAACTGTTTTCAACATTGTTAATAAGACAAGATGTTTTTTGAGCACCAAACTGACATTTTGGAATATTTGTGAAGGATCATGTCACACTGAAAACTCGAGTAATGGAGGAATAAATATGTTTTAAAGTTTTTTTTTTTTTTTTTAATGTTTTTAGTTTTTACTGTATTTTTGCTCAAATAAATGCTATATATATATATATATATATATATATATATAATTGAATTTTAAATTTATTTATTTTATTGGGGTGAGACGAGACACTGGGTTCACGAGATTTTTAGACTTTTATTTTAAAATAATTTCTCAATTATACAATATATTGGGAAAATAGTATTTTATTCAACAAAAATGTAGGTGTATTTTGTAATCAACTTAAAATTAAACTATTTTAATGAATTAAATGCAGTAATAAACAGCATGTGAACACAGGCAAATATTTTGCCACAAACTGACAGGCAAGTAATTGCACAAAAACTATAAACAGTATAAATTAATAAAAACAAATAAAAAAGCAAAAGAGTCTTGAATGGAGACCTGATATGATAATCAGATCTGCGTGATCGGGTCACCAACAAGACTCTGGATGCTGGTTGTTTATGCATTTTCAGGTAGGCTACAGTAGTTTGGAGAAAAAAAAAAGTTTTTAACGGTGGAAATGATGTCTCGCATTACTTAAATTTTATTCACACACATTTTTGACTTTATAAAATGATTCTCTGAAAGCTTTATGATAGTAGTAGCTACTATTCTTTTTGGTTGAATTTATTATTATAATTAACTGGATTCTCTATCACAATAGTCCCTAAACATTAAACATTGAATACCATGTTAGTGCAAGAAATGGGATTAAAAAAACATCTTCGCCAATTTTCGCGCAAATTTACAAAAATTAATAATTAATTTAACAAACATTTTAATCATTACCTGCTTCAATACTGTTAACGAAATCATTGTTGAAACATGTGCAGTTAGTCCACTACAAGAATAAAAGCAAAACTATAACAAAATTATAAACCAACAAACTATGACAAAATTGTATAAACAATGTATAACAGTACAAGGTGAAAAAAAAGGTATTTGTATACCAAGCATACATCTTTCTTTAGATTTAAGAGTTAGCACTTTGTAATTTGATACTGAGGTCATGTCATCTGTATATCATGTTCATCTGATGTTCGCAAACTTTTTTTTTTAATAAGCAGGGGAAATTCCCCACTTTAAAAATAACCGTTTACATGCATAGGGTGTTTGCATTAGAAGAATGTACAGGGATACTTCATACCATTTCTTATTAATTTAATGGAATGTACGGGAACAGTGAGGAATACCAAGTAATCCAGCATCTGAATATAATTATAGTATTTGGGAAGGCAATACATAAGATTCCATCATCTATTTGTCATGTGTCGTTTTTTATTTTTTCCCAGATGAAAACGCCTAAAGAGAGCATGGACTTTGAAGACCACGGTGATAGAAGGTACAGTGAGATCGCTGTGTCACATATGATGGTATTTTTAGCAGCCAGTACTGCCAGTGGCGGTTTAAGGCATGGCCGAACAGGGCAGCCGTCCGGGACGGCCTTTTTTTAATGACACGTGGGGTGCGGCACAAGCACTTTGGGAAAAAAAATCATCTGGGCCCCTAAGCGGTTTTCTGTTATCTACGTGTCATACCTGTGACTATGGCGTTTAAATAGTTTTAAATCTATCGCGCACAAAAGGGAGGGAGTATTTCTGCACCATGAGAGCACAGAACACTGTGGGCATGCAAAAATGCGCTCTCGCGAGAATGGCTCTAACGCTCTAGAAGCAGTTATTCGCCGTATACTCCTGCACTACGCCACTGAGACTAGCAGGTAGCAACTACCTGACGCACGAAAATTATATACATTATTAGCCGTTTTTTTGGTGTGGGCGGGATTTCATACACGCAAAGAAAAATATAGGAAGCTAGACTGAATATCATAACAATTTTGTGATTGGCTGGTAAGTAGTGTGAGGCCAGGGTGGGCCAAGCTTCTGATCAGCAGCCAGCAGCTGCACTTAGAAATGAGTTTTAATCCATTTACGATTCAAATATGCAATCATACTTTTTTTTTTTTTTTTTTCTTGCCTTTGGAGTTGATGAAAATTAATTCTGATGATTTGAATGTGCGCAGTTCTGGACAATATCCATTCCGATTTCTCGCTGCATTGGCTGTCTTTCAGAAAATTAATTTATTTATTGGAAAGAAAGCTGTGGCATGTCAGAAAAGTAATAAGTGAAAAGCATTCAGATCGGACTGGATGGGAGGGGGTTCCTGGGGGGGGGGCAGAATTGAGCCTGAGGCATAAATCTGAGCAAGCAAACATTTAACATGAAATTATATTTCATATGCAGAAGTAAATTTCATATGTAAGATTTTTAGCAAAGTTGGACCATCTAGAATCTCTCATTGACTGTTTCTGTCTCCAGATAAGAACAGTACGTCTCTAATCAGGGACTTTGACAATCAGATGCTTTGTAAATCAAGTCCTGCCGGTGATTGCAGGTGGGAGGTTGATTTACACGACAGCGGTCAGACTCTAAACTTGCTGAAGCTGTCCGAGTGTTCTTTTACACTTAATCTCTCCCAGAATATTCTCCGCTGAATTGAGTCGTTTGTTATGGTAATTGTAATTAATTGATTTGGTCTGCTCACCTCACGCCACATCTGAATCATGCTTTATGGAAATTGAAGCTTGCATCTCTCCGCAATTATCCTTGGGCATAATTACTGTAATTATATAATTATCATCAGTGGCCATTAAGCATTATTGTGTAATCACCGTAATTTAGTCATTGTCATTGGTCAATGTATATTTGTCCTTTTGGGGCTTTTTTAGACTGAAGTTCTTACAGCCTTTTAAATGTGTCTTTTGGCTGTTTGTCTCTTTAGCTCTCAGGTGAATGTGAAGGAAGAGCTAGAGGAAGATCCAGACTTTTTAACAAAAGGAAAAGGGAAAAAGAGAAAAAGAAAGGCGGATAACAAGGATGGTCCCTCTTCTACCTCTGAAGTGCCTTTGTAAGTGTGTGGGTTTTTTTCTAGGCATAGCAATGAATGAATAAGCCAATAACAAATCCTAATTGGTTTATTTCATATTTATACAGCCGCTTGTGTAAGCTTTGTCAGTTTTTACATAAAGGGATAAACCACCACAAGATTTACTTGCCTTATAATTCTAAACCTGGCTGTATGACTTATTATCAAAAAAAGGAGAAGTTTAGCTGAATGTTAAAGCTGCTTTTGGACTAAACGGTGAATGTGAAAAGTGTCAAGGACAACTTATCATTTGCTTTCATTATGTGGAAAAGAGCAGCTTGGATATTTAATAATTTATGTCTAGTCTTTAGTCAAATAATTCACATTGTTTTGTATATTTGGAGGTTCACCAACATTCTAAAATGCATTTTATTCCTGAATAAATGTGTTTTTACATGATTGAATATAAAATGGCATTTTAGGATGGATTTGAGAGACCTTGCAATAGTTTGTCTACCTTTAGTTTAATTTATCTGAATTTTTATTGACTGTCAGATTTGCCTAAAATGTTCATGTCATCATTAAAGTGTTCATATGTGTTAATCACAAACTACTGTATATGATGGGTGTATTCTAAATATATGCTATTATTTAAACATTTGGAGGTTTTATATTTTTTTAAGTATCTTAACTATATTCCTGTCATATTCCAGCATATATTTAATAAAAAATAAAAGAGAAAACTAATATATAAAAGGTATGCTCTGTATGTCTTTTAAAGGCCGAAGAAGAAGAAAAATAAAGTTGCAGAAGAGGGACAGGGAACCACAGCAAAAAAATTCAAGGAAAAAAAAGAAAAGGTGAGCTTTAACATTAACCACAGTACATTAACAATATATTGATCATAGGGAGAAGAACTGGGTAACAATTGGGTATTTAAAAACCTAAAATCTTTAAAAAGAACCCTTGCTGAGATTAGCTACAAAAAAGGCACAGTCAGAAAGTTCTGAGGAACTGTTCATCATTTTGCATTAACTATAATTCTGTACCATGCAGGGATGACTTAATATAAATTTCTTTAAAAGTAGTAGTAGTACAAAAGGTAGTCTTGATAGTTGACGTTTTCATTTCACATGACGAATAGGCATGTTTGCATATTTCTTTCTAACAAATCAAACTATTGTCATTTTAAACTTTTGCTTTTCATCTAAAATGCAGGCCAACGGCAACTTCACAATCACCTTCCAATTTAATGGATTTAAAAGACCATGTCACAAATCGAATGCGTGCGCTGAAAAGCCATCATTTTGTTCAACAGCTGTTGCTCTCTACCATTAATAGTAATTTTAGTTCTGCGGAGAGCAGTTTTGGAGAACATTTCTCTCTTGCAGAGCTCAAAATCTTATTCCCAGGAGAAACCGTTTACAGTTTTGTTTTTGGTGTACTGTGAAAAGATGAAGTCCACGCTGCCCTTCAGGAGTTCATTTTGGTCAGGTGTTGTTTCTATTTTCCCAAAGTAGACTGTAATTCTGTGCGCTTCAATTTTTCAAAGTACTTTTATCTTTGGAAAAGTAAATGTTTTTTTGTCTCCTGTGGATCCACCAGTATCTCAACAAGAAAGGCTTTTTATTTAACTTGCACAATGCCAATTGTCACGATTGTATTCATCCATTAAGAGACTATAATTTAGGTGTTTCAACCAAATGATCAACAGCTAGAAATAATTAATCACTTTTACATACATCCTGTTTTTACAGTTTCACAGTTCATACTAGTTGATTTGAGTGTTAATCCTCCTCTCAAGGTTGGGGGTGCAATGTTATTCCAAAGGTTTATACAAAGTTATGCAAGTTATTTTTTATTTTTTTCCTCAGTGTTTAGCTTAAACATGTTATTGAACTGACATATATATTTAAATATACCACCAAGGTCATGTCAACTAGCTAAGATTTGCAACTCCTGCAAAATGCAGACACTGTTCTCAAAATGTGCAGTGATGACTCTGTATTTCCTATCAAAGGTGATAAAAGAGGAAGGAGGGCATTCTGTCTCTGCTAAGAAGAAAAAAACGAAGGAAGAGATTGAGGCAGCCAGGGCTCTCAAGATTAAGAAGAAAGAAGAGGAAGAGAAACAAAGATGGAGATGGTAAGTTCTCTGCATGCATCTTCTTGTCTGTATGAAAGAAAAGACACATTTTAGCCCAGAGGTTTTGTTTGTCTTTTCTACTTTTCTCAACTTCTTGACTCTTTCACAGGTGGGAAGAAGAGAAATATGAGAATGGAATTAAATGGAAGTTCCTAGAGCACAAAGGGCCGTATTTCCCTCCCGAGTATCAACCTCTTCCAGATGATGTCAAGTTTTACTATAACGGTAGGTATTCAGATGCTATGAGGATCTAGTTGTGTCTGTGTTACTGATGCATCACAAGGATACGTTTCAACGTTTCAAAACATGTTTAAAAGCATGAGATTTTGGTGAGAAAGCTGTTGGTTTCGTTGCTTTTCCCTGTAATTTTCTCTGTTTGGGCACACAGCCCAGCTCAAGGTTGACCTGTTCCTCCTTTTGGTGTCAGGCGTACTCCTGAGTGCTAGGAAGAGTCTTTAATCTCTTTGCTAAACTTTAAGGTCAGCTTCCTCTATTAATAGCCACTCTGCCATTTACCATCGAGAGGCGTTTCTTAAACTATAAGTGCATTTGGAAGGCCCAGGCCATTAATCTTGGTACAATAACCCAGAGGGGGACGTATTTGGATTTTGTACCTGAGACTCTCTGAACGGTAGGCTATAAATGCAGTTTTGATTATATTTGTCCTAGGCCATGATTCTCGGTGATGCATTTAAAGTCCTATTTTGGAGGGTGCGCTAGTGTGTCCTGTGGGAACGCAAGTCTGATGATTCATTTTAACGTGGTTATAAAAACCTTCAGTAATCTTCTATAGTAGATCTGTGCAAATCATATCGTGTTTATGTGCTTTTTGACTCTTATGTTTTATGCACTTTTGAGGAAATAAGCTCATAAACAAATGAACCAGGGTTTTTTTCTGTGGAATTCTCTGAAGCCTTTAGTTATTAGAATGCTCAAATTTAGGATTAGTGTAAACTAATTATTAAATGTGCATGAAATTATTTCTATAGACATGAATGAAATCTTAAATCATTCAGCTTTGGGGGGGAGAAGATATGATTTTTAATCTGAATAGTGAATTTTCTCTTTGTGTACTGCTAACAATGAAGTGTTTATTTTATTCATTTATTTATTATAGACAAGGTATGTCCGATTGACACTACATTATCCCATTAGGCCTTGGATGAGGAATCACTCTATTTCTGATTGTGAATTTAATAGGGATGTAACGGTATCAAAACTTCACGGTGTGGTAATACCTCGGTATGAATGGCACGGTACGGTATTTATTGAATCATTTACATAAAAAACAAAACTAATGAAGAGACTCAAAAAAAAGTGCCAGAAGTGTTTATTAAACCGTGTACATGAACACTGAAATTAGCTATCTGAAAGCTTTGGAACAGGAACAATTTTAATAACAAAATTATTAAACCTTCCACACATCCAATTTAAAACCCGCTTTAGATTGCTAGATGACATCATATATCAATTTGCATATTCATTACGTCATTATGTGCGTCATATTATCTTGCTTCTCTGGGGTCACATAATGTTATACAATGCCCCCTGATTCTCAATATAACTGTTTTCACTGATATATTTAATGGTTTCTGTTGTAAGAAAAACACGAAATGGTGACTGAAATGCACCCCATTATAAGGCCTACTGAGCTAGCTCTACCTTACAAGATGTTAATCTAGATTAAAATCTTTATTTATAATCGTTTATAATTATATAATTGTATTAATAAATCATAATAATGATACCAAGTACACATAAGATATAGACAATGGCTATTCTGTGATTTTGGCTGTATTTGCATGTAAAATAGAGTTAGAAGCAACATAACATCTATTTTAACTGAAAGCCCTGCTCCTCTCAGCCGCTCGCTG
>JAUYWG010000291.1:0-18295 GCA_034779775.1 Enteromius afrohamiltoni | reverse complement strand
GATTGGCCCGGGCAGATGAGTTCCAGGTGCCGTTAGTTTGTTGCCAGGGCGACGCTGATCGGCGGCCGTCACAATATTTAAACAATATATTGGGTAAAAACATTGGCATTATTGCATGTATGTAGGGGTGTGATTTTTCAGTGTAAACTGTCAAAACATTTATTTTAAATGATATTATTTCCACATTTATGAGCACGTAACCCAAACTTTGCCCCTAATCCTACCATATGTCAATAAAACACAAAATATAGCTGGCAGATACAACCACTGTTATGAGGCGGTCCTCTGTGGCGCTGTCCAACCGTCATCAGCAGGAACCTTTCCCGGAATATTAGTTCCTACCCGGACCGCTTTGACTCAAGTACCTCGGGGAATTCTAAGCGTTTACCCTTTGCTGATTATTTGGACTGATGTTGTTACTCACCTGAACTGCCTTTGGATTCTGATTACTGCCTGATGCCCCGACCTTCTGCCTGAATCTGGTTCTGTCTTGCTCTGCCTGTTTATATCCGTTTCGCGGTGATTGATCAGTATTTGTTTGACTACGAGTTCATTAAACAGTGCAAATGGATTCACTGTCTGATGAGTCTACATCACAACCACCGTCATCATTTATTTGAAAGACATTAATATTCCAAGTCTTTTGATTCAAACAGATTGATTTGTGAGAGAAATCTCCATCTTCCATTCTTCTTGCGCATCTCGTGACCGATTGCATCATGCTACCAGACCCGAGTATACTTCCTGAATGAGATGACAGCGCGTGAACGGAACGGGATAATTTTTACTGATTAAAACCTTTACTGATTAGTTTGTGCAATAAATACCTGTACAGTAATTCATCTGTGTGTGTGTTTATATTGTTCAGAGGTGAGTAGGTTTAGGGTAGGAGTGGGTTTTGGTGCTCCAATAAACATAAAGAATTATGTAATAAATTTATATATGCATGCAAAGCATTAAATTGAGACAAACAACTGAAAACAAAAGGGTCCTGACCAAGCACCAAAATGTGACAAGTTGGAGTGAGACTGTGTTGCAACAACATGAGATACCTGTCTGTGCAGTGCCATGTTATACTGCATTTCTGTGTACAATTTATTGTTTCTATAGCCATTGGATTATTATGATGGTATAAAGAGGTATTAATATTATTCATATTGGATGCCACTGAAGGTCTAGGTGCGAAACGTATGACTCACCACTGATATATACAAAAATGAGAGACGAATATAACAACCCATAACTCCCATAACAATCACTGAAGCTCAACACTTTCACCTTACTGACTGGTAAGGGTCAGTATCCTAGTTTAACTTGCTCATCGCATTTACACTCACTCAGGGTCAGAGGTCACTGTTCCATCCCTGAGACCAGGTGGTAGAGGCATGGAAGTGTCACTCTTCATAGACACACAGCTGGGTTTTGGAGATGCTGCTTTATATGTGTGAACATCCTCTGTCTCCTTCTCTCTCTTGTTCCAAAGACTCATTGTACAGTTAGCTCTTTTGAAAACCAGGAAAAAACAGAGGAGGTAAAAAAAGAAAAAAAGAAGCATTAGAAATTACACTTGGGTGTGCTTTATCGGTTTCTGTTTGTTGATGAATTTATAATTCTTTCCTGTGTAATGAAAGATGTTTAGGTACAGTTGCCTATGTTTATATAACACGAAGAAAGAAATAGTTTAGTTTTGTTTTCATTTTGTGCCTTCCTCGTTTTCCTTATTTGGTCATGTTCCTTGTCTTCCTTGATTAGTTAACTCGGATTTCGGTGACTCAGAAACTTGTCCATCATGAGGGCTAATTACGATAAATTAACGACTGACAAAGTGGCTAAAAGCTTGTTATGGACAAAGCAAGCATACTAGGATCAGGGGGAAAAAGCAGGCAAGTTATTAGCATGGAGGATAAAGAAGATGCAATCTGAAAGAACAATTAATAATATAAAGTTGAAATCTGGTCTTTTAACTAAAGACCCAGCAGAAATAAATAATAATTTTAGAGTTTTTTATCAAACTCTATATAAATCAGAATATAACGGAAACAGAAATTCCCAGAAATCATTTCTTGATCAACTGCAATTTTACACAATATCAGAAAATGGAAAAATAATGTTAGGCAGCCCATTAACAATAGAAGAGCTTAGTGAAGCCATAGGAGATATTAATAGCGGTAAGGCACCAGGGCCTGACGGGCTTCCAATAGAGTTTTACAGAACATTTAAGAAACAGCTTTTAAGACCATTACTTAATATGTTTGAAGAATCATTCATGGTAGGAACACTCACAGACTCATTAAGTTTAGCTATCATAACTGTAATATTAAAACCAAATAAGCCCTCAACTGAATGGTTAGATAAATATTTACCCCAGTTAATTGTTGAGGATCAACAAGGCTTTATACAAAACCGACAAGGATACCATAATATTAGAAGGGTCTTGAACATACTACACGAGAGGGACAATGAAAAAGATACTGCAATGCTATCTGTAGATGCATGGCAAGCCTTTGACAGGATAGAATGGGCATATCTTTTCAATGTGCTTCCAAGGTTTGGACTGGCCGAAACTTTTCTTAAGTGGATTCAGCTTTTGTACACAAACCCCGCTGTGGAGGTACTAACTAATAATACTATCTAAAAAAACCTTTTAATCTAGAACAATCTACTCGTCAAGGGTGTCCTCTGTCCCCACTGTTGTTTGTGCTGGCAGTCGAACCCTTAGCTATGGCAGTAAGAGCCCATACAGGAGTAACAGGTATTACAATTGGGAAGAAGGATCATCGTATCTCTTTATTTGCTGATGACATTATATTTTTTCTGATGAACCTGAAAAGTAGTCTTCCCAATATAGTGAGACTGATCAAAAATTTTGGAGAATTTTCTGGATATAAAATTAACAAATCCAAGTCAGTATTATTGTTTCTTAATAAGGAAGAAAGACTTAAACCCATAATAAAAACTCCATTCATGACAACTACAGATGGTTTTGGTTATCTAGGTGTCAAAATTACTCCTAATCTTAATAAAATAATCCAGATAAATTATGACCCGCTGATGGATTAAACTACTGAGATATTGCAAAAATGGTCAGATTTACCAATATCCATGATAGGACGAATTAATATCATAAAAATGTCTATTTTACCCAAATTTTTATACTATTTTCAAACACTCCTTTACCAAATATGTTCTAGGATAAACTTAACAAACTACTTTGTTTTTGCCCAGTTTATTTGGAATGACAGAAAAGCTAGACTTCGTCTTAAGTTATTACATTTACCTTATGAAAGGGGAGGACTTCAGCTTCCCAATTTACTATATGGCTGCCCAGCTGACTTTAGCATTACATAGTTAGACATTGAACAAGCATCGACCCCAGATCTACCATTAAAAATGTATCTTTACTCTTCAGATATTAAGTCATTAAAGAAGAATACTAAAAATCCTTTTCTCAAAAATACTGCTTTGGTTTGGCATGCTGTGCATAAACATATAGGTGATATGCCAAAATTATCTCAATTTACTCCTATTTGGGGTAATGTACAATTTATACCAGGTAAGAAGGGCAGAGGCTTTAAGTTGTGGAGTACAAGCGGCATTCAGAAAATTATGGATTTATATGAAGATGGAGTTCTACTTTCTTTTAATAATTTATGCCAGAAATACTCAAATCCTAAAAAACATTTTTTCAAATATTTACAGTTAAAAAGTTCCATGACATCTAAAGAGGAACAGATCAGCTGCATACCATCTTTATCAAAATTAGAGGAAATAACTCTTGGAAATTTGGAGAAAAGAGGACATATAACTATGTATTATAATTTAATGGTTAAATACAGTGCGGAATCAACATTGGATAAATAAAATGCCAGGAAAATGGATACACAAGAAGACATTGAAGAAACAGACTGGAAAGATCCCAGATGTGTGTTCTAAATGTTTAGAGGATAAAGGGACACTATATCACTGTCTTTGGGAATGTTCAAAAATTCAGTTTTTTTGGAAAGAGGTTATTAAGTATATGTCAGACATGTTTTATACCAAGATACCTTTAAATGCTAAACTTTGTATTCTTGGAATATATCCACTTGGTTTTAGATTTAAACAGACTAAACTCCTTGATTTTGGTGTCCTCTAAGCTAGAAGAGTTATTGCGCTATGTTGGAAGAGTATGGATGCCCCATCCCTGAAAATGTGGAAAAAAGAGGTATTAAACTGCATCGGACTGGAGAGACTGGAGAGACTTATATGGCCAAGGGCAAGCAAAAAGACTTTGATCAGCTTTGGGAACCATACATGAATATCATGTAAATGACATGTAAATGTAGTCTGGACTTGGCATTGTTAAAAAGGGGACAATCTTATTTTTGTGTTTTAGTAATTTATATATTTTGTATTTATAATTAAATATATATATTTATTTATTCATTTTTTTGTTTTTGTTTTTGTTATCAATTTATTTTTATTTGTATTTATTTATTTTTATCTTTATTTTACACTTATTCAAGTATACACTGAATATGCCTGTATGGAAGGGTAAGTGCCTGTGTATTTGTTCTGTTGTTGTTGGTTAGATGTGGTGTGTAACTCAATAAAAAAAAAAATAATAAAGCATGTAAAAATGTTTTAACATTAAACCTCACTATAATAAAAGTGCGCTATAGAATATCCACATGTGTTCAGAGACTGGAAGCTCGATCTGGAGTCTCACAGCAGTTCATGATTTAGCCACGTAATTTAATTTAATCTATTTATTTGTGGCAGGGACATATTTATTTCGTTATTTTAAAACTAATGCATTTCAGTTGGATGCATCTTAGTTTAAAAAAACGTGCTGTTCTAAAGAAAATAACAAAATAAAAGTTTTCCTGCCACAAATAAATACCGTGAGTCTGGGTTGCGGAGGCACCAGTGGAATCACTTTTATTCTTTCAGTGGAAACAAAATAGCCTTCGTTGTCATTTTTTCTGATGAAGGTAAGATCCATCATTCGGAAAGTGTAAAGGGTCTTATGTGTGTGCAATATCAACAAAACGTGATTTACTGCCTTGAAAAATAAAAATGAACCGAAAAAACATGATAAATGTATCTATAGAAAGCTTTAAATGCACAAAACAGATTGAAAACAAAAACGCCTTAATTATAATCTTAATCTATTAGGATGACTTCTAAGTTACGTATGGGAAGATTGTCCTATTCATCTTTGCAACACAAACTCCTGGAAAAAAAACTATTACTTATTATTTAAATATCTGATTTCCCCGGACACAATTACTATTACATGAATGACTGGGAGTGAATGGGAGTGAAAATCTTGCTCTTGACAGGTAAACATCATAATGCGATTAAGTCCTTACTCTTACTAGTGATTATTGGTGATAATCATATTATTTGCGCACATGTGAACGTAGTCACTGACTTGTTGAAACTGTTTAAATTGACTTAAAAGAAAAACAAAATGAAAAATAATAATTTTGCCATTACACACAAAACTAAACTATTTTAAGAGCCGAAACAGAAGTAAAGAGTGTTTGAAATACATTTTCATTCATGGATACTGATCATTAAACATTTTTACTAGTTTATGAGTAGTAGAAATGCTAATAATCATGTCATTACATTCTGTATTTTGCATACAAAGAGTTACAGGACATTTTGGTTGGCAGTTCCTGTTTTGCCATAGTTAAAATTAAATGTTTATACTTCCAATAATAAAAGTGTTCTAACAGAAATTTAAATGCTGAAATGTTATTATTGTGCTATCAGTTGTATAAGCGATTGATCAGGGAGTTTTTATGTTTGCTCAGACACATGAAAAAATAGAGGGAACATTGCTTCTGACCTCTAGCATCAACAAGGAAAATTTTTGCCCACAGAACTGCGGCATACTGGATTTTTTTTCCTTTTCACACCATTCTTTGTAAACCCTAGAGATGGTTGTGCGTGAAAATCCCAGTAACTAAGCAGATTGTGAAATACTCAGACCGGCCGTCTGGCACCAACAACCATGCCACGCTAAAAATGGCTTAAATCACCTTTTTTCCCATTCTGACATTCAATTTGGTGCTCAAGAGATTGTCTTGACTGGGACCACACCCCTAAATGCATTGAACACTAAAATAACCTAAAATAACTAAAATAATCTAATAATATCTTAGATCTGAATGAATGAAATATTCTTATTAAATACTTTGTTCTTATTCTAGTTGAATGTGCTGACAGAAAAATCAATGGAAATTAAATGTTTTAACCCCTAGAGGTCTGGATATGGAGTCACACTCAAATTTGAAGTAGAAGAACACACTACAGGTGTTACATGTCATAGTTGTAGGAATGACAGTCTTGAACCAAAACAAATATGCCAAATTCCAAAGTCTTTTTTTAATTGAAACTCAGAGGTAGGCAGTTCAGAACAAAGAGCTTCTGCATTTTTTTAAATCCCTGTATACATATTGTAAAACAATAAAGGAAGAAAATCAACTAAAAAATAAAACAAACCAACTCAAAGTAGGCAGTGCAAGCTTTGGTTGGCACCAACTTTTAGCATTCACGGTAGTAGACATCTGTCTGTTGTTCGTCCGACACCTTAAAACCAAAGTACAGTATCTCCATATAATGAAGCCAGTTGTCCTTTTTTTGCTATGATTTCTGTAGCCTCTAGGGTTGGGTATCATTTAGGGTTTTTCGATAGCGGTGCCAAATCGATACTTTTAAAACGGTTCTGGTGCCTAAACGGTGCCTGAATCGATACTTTAAAAAATTAAAATAAAACACTTTATAATAAATGCACACTATGAATAATTAGTTAAGCATTAGTACACAGTAATAAATGAATAAATAAAATAAGTTTATAAAACAAATAACTGACATATGATCCAATGCCATGTCTCAAGTCAAGTGAATGAATCATCCATGAAGGCATCCAATACTGAATAACCAATGACATTTGAGATTACAACTAAAACTGCAAGCCCCACCCCACGATTGACAAAAAGAAACATGTTCGTGCAAGCAGGTGAGAGAAGATAGAGCGCAAGAATAATTGTGCGCAGATGACATATCATGTCATGTCATGTCATGTCAGGTTTGAAATGAGCTTGCGGGCTCTCGTTTCTTTGCATCAGTGGTGCGCTCGCTTATTATTGGCATAGATTTGTCGCCATAGATTTGTTGGGTTTAATTCAAGCACAGCACAGCTTTTCAGGGTTATTGTCAATACTGGCTTAAATTTCAATTTTTTTTATTTGATCTTCTAACATTTGAAGTTCCTGGTTATATTGTTTGGTTTAGCACTTGTATAGCTAATAATTTCTCCTCTTATGTAGGCTTTAAATGCTTCCCATCTAATACTTGAAGTAGTTTAATCTGTATTTAGTTCAAACTATTTATCAATTCAACTCTCAACAAATTTAACAAATACTGGATCCTGTAACAAATAAGCTGGCAACCTCCATCTGAAACAATACTCAAATCTGCCTAGATAAATCTCCATAGATACTGCTGCATGATCATTAATTACCATACTACTATACTGACAATCCTTTAAAATAGATAGTAATTCCGTAGATATTATAAAGTAGTCAATTCATGAATGTGTTTTATAGGAACTTGAATAGCAAGAGTATTCTCTTTTATTTGGATTTAACATTCTCCAAATTTCAATCAATCTTAGATCCTTCATATAATCAGTTAATGTTTTCCTAGTTTGTAAATGAGTAGTATCAGTTTGAGTGGATCTATCCAATGCTGGGTCGAGGGTACAATTAAAATCCCCTCCCATTATAATAGATCCATCCAAAACAGAAACTGTTAAAAATATGGTCATCATTGGGGCCATAAATATTTATTTTTTGTGTCAAAATACTCCCCTGAACAATAATATATCTTCCGGAAGGGTCGTGAATAGTTTTTGTAACTTGAAATGGTAATGATCTATGAATAAGAATAACTACCCCCTTTGCATGGGAACTAAAGGTTGAATAAAATACTTGGCCTGGCCATCTTTTACACAAACAATGTACATCTGATGGAGTCCAGTGAGACTCTTGTAGGAACACTATTTTAGATTTGAGATATTTTATCCTATTTAACACTTGTTTCAGTTTGGCCAATTTTCTCATTCCCCGGACATTCCAACTTGTAATTTTAATATCCAAACTATTTTTTATTTTCTCCATAGTGTTTAGTGTTTTAGTATATCAGTTAAAATAGAAAAGATAAGAAAGGAAGAAAGTAAAAGAAGAAAAGCAATAAAGCAAAACAAAATAAATAAATAAAATGAGTGCTGCGAGTGCAAACAAACACCTCTCCCCTTCCCCTCCCACACTCAGTGTATCGAGCTGTATTTCTTTCAGCTCCGACATACTCAACCGAGATGCCGACCCCTCCCATTAACCAAACATCTGGGGGACGATGATCCACAAAAATTGAGGCGCAACTAGCCACGTAGCTCCTCTTAAGATCTCAACAGTCCGCACCAACCAACCATGCAACTCAAACATGCATTTCGATTTAACATATTAAATCCCCTTTTTAGCATTAACAGTTAAATCCTATCAAAGCAATACCTTTTATAATCTACGAAATTAGCATATAGGAAATGAGTCATAAAAAAAAAAATAAATAAAATTACAGTAGGCATATGTAAAACTCAGCACAAAACACATTTTAATACCACCAAAACTAGTGGTTTAAACTCCTAGTGTACTTCTCAATCGTCCGCTGTATTAGTCCTACGACATGGTAGTTTGTAAATTCCGCAGATCACCTGACAGAAGATTTTACGTTGTCTGCGAGATGCTTTTGTAAAATTTTTCAGCTTCTTGAGGCGTTGCAAAAAGGTGAATCTTGCAGTTGCGCAGCACTCTCAGCTTACAAGGGTTATGTTGGAAACCACGGAACGCGTTTATATCCACAAAAAGCTTTGTGACTGGATTAAATCCCCGTCGAATCCGTACAGTCTCAGCTGAGAGATCCTGTGCGAAGGATATCTTGACCCCATCATGGATGATGTCTCGCCGCCTTGATTCTCGGTACACGAATTCCTCCTCCTGAAACTTTAAGAAACGAATGAGGATGGCTCTGTTTTGGTTGGGCTTCCCAGATGCTAGTGTACGATGAACCCGTTCTAAAGTGAACGATATATCAGGATTCAGCCCCAGCCATTGTGGCATCATGTCGCTTATAAATTCAAGGGGTGTTTTTTGTCCTTCGGCGCCTTCACGTATACCATAAAGACGTAGGTTTATCCTTCTACCTCGGTTTTCCAGATCATCCGTCTTCGATTCCAGTTAAGCAATCCATTTGACGGCCGAATCAAGGGCAGCTTCTGTTTTCTCAAGCGTCTTTTCCGCAACGACACATATCGTTTTACATCAGTTACTTTGCTTTCCAGAGCGGCCATTGAGCCCGCCATGTCGGTCAGACGGGTGTCAATATTATCCAACTTTGTTCCAATTTCTGCTCGAAGCGACTTCAGTTTGTTCAAAACTTTGGTTAAGCTATCCATTTGGTTAGCTTCCACTTCACTCGGTACACTCGCCGAAGTAGTTTCCACACTGGTCTTACGCAATGTACAATGTACAATGTAGGCTACATTGATTTTATTTTAGGCAAGCCATGATGATTTGAAAAGGCATCAGTTCACTTTCTGTGACCGCCTGGTCTTTACTTAAAAAAAAAAAAAAAAAGATGTACAGTATAGGCTATTTAAGCTCCTTACATTTTGCTGCTTCCACTTGTAGGCTTTTGCGTCTTTTATCCCGCAGCTTCTCTGCACCCCCTTGCTATCTTCTGGTTTATCCATTGTTATAGACGGACTCATCTCAAACTCTGGTCGAACTCTAATAGCAGAATTTGTCAAGGGGAGATGAGAGCTGGCATGAAGGAGGCGGGGCGTGGCCCCGAGATTTTATTGGACTCAATGTCCTTTTAGACAGTCAACCAATGGGCCGCGATTGGTGTCTCAAATAATCTACCGTTGCAGTAATAAATAATTGACCTAATAAACTTTTTTAAAAATATGAAATTATGACTGACAGCCCCAGCCCAAAAATGTGTGTTGGCCCGGCGGGCATTGCCCAGTATGTCCTATGGTCAGTCCAGGCCTGTTTAAATGCCACGGGCTACCTGAGCATTGTTTCTGACCATGTCCATCCATTTATGACCACCATGTACCCATCCTCCGATGGCTACTTCCAGCAGGATAATGCACCATGTCACAAAGCTCAAATCATTTCAAATTGGTTTCTTGAACATGACAATGAGTTCACTGTACTACAATGGCAACCACAGTCAGCAGTTCTCAACCCAATAAAGCATCTTTGGGATGTGGTGGAACGTGAGCTTCGTGCCCTGGATGTGCTTCTCCATCTCCATCAACTGCAAGATGCTATCCTATCAAAATGGGCCAACATTTCTAAAGAATGCTTTCAGCACCTTGTTGAATCAATGCCACACAAAATTAAGGCAGTTCTGAAGGCGAAAGGGGGTCAAACAACGTATTAGTGTGGTGTTCCTAATAATCCTTTAGGTGAGTGTATATATATATATATATATATATATATATATATATATATATATATGTGTGTGTGTGTGTGTGTGACGAACTCTCAGAGACATTCGGATCCATTTGCAGGCTTTAATGTGCGTAGTATAACAGGCAGGGTCAAATCCACAGCAGACAGGGTTAACAAAGAAGAGACTTAAATTGTGGTCGAAGATACAAGCAGTGTAGTAAATCCGACCTCTCTGACCGTCATCAGCGGGAACCATCACCTGAGTACTAGTTCCTGCCCGGACCCATTTCAACGAAACACCTCATCACTTCCGCGGCAGGTGTTGCTAGTTTCAGTGACAATTTAAAGGGTCACAACACCCCCCTGTTTCAGAAGTGCTTTTTCACACCTCTGGTTTGAAAAACTTTCTGAAAAGGGGTGTTGTTCACTGGGGATAAGGGGTGGGGGTAGAGAGTGGAGACAAGGCGGAGACTGCATTAAAGGGAGAGTGACAATAAGTGAATAAATCTAGCTAATTTGCTAGCTAGCACACAACAATGTAAACACACACATGTTGGCAAGATGGACAGCGACACCGAGAGAAGTGTGGAAGTGGAGGACTTCTCCCCACCAGAATCCCCACACTTTAATCAAAATGATGACAGTGCAGATCCACTGCTATGGCGGCAAATCTATGCTAATAATACGCAAATGCGCCACTGATGCTGGCGCGCAAGGTAAATCACATACACGAGATGAAAACAGATCTACACTCGAAGAAACGGGAGCTGCGAGCTCATGTCAAAACCATGCACGCGTGATATGTCATCTGCACACAATTCAAGCACTTGCGCGAGCATGAGATGTCATCTGCGCGCAATTCAATTCAGTTCAGCACGCATCCAAACTTTAGCTCTGGTTGCATGGTGGGGAAACAAAAACAACTCTTGTTTTGTTACAATGAAGAAAGGCACAAACATGAACCATGTTTCAGAAACAGCAAGCCAGCCAACGTAAACATGTGACACAAGTGCTTATTTCCAATGCATAAATACTGCGATAGCTCATGCAAACCATGGTACAGAGATTGGATTAGACGAGTCCTTTGTCATGTATAATGTCATGTATAATGTTACACTGCTCATTAATAATGCATTAATAGGGCCGTCAAGTTGATGACGTAGATCGGTACTGTACAAGCCACGCAGCCAATGAGGGCTAAAAAAACTGAGTCTACTTCAGGGGCTCAAACGTAACTTTTAAAACAGGATGCACAAAATGGTCGCAAAAAACACAAAAATTACCAACTTTGTAAAATTTTTTGTGACATATACTACTGTTTTAAGCAATGTACAACATGTATATATCTGTAAACAACTCAAAAAAAGTGTTTTAGGGTTTTGTTACCCTTTGTTACCCTGTGTTTTCTGTTGTTTGGATTACCTGTTGCTGACTTTTACCTGTTCCTGGACTACTGCCTTGCCTCGCCCCATGGACTCTGTTTACCCTGGTATTTCGACCCTTTGCTCTGTCTATCGTTTACTCTTCTGCCTCTGAGAACGCTGTTTGCCGGTCCTGACGTTTTTTGTATGACCCTGAGCTGGAATAAATTCACTTGCACCTGAACTCGCACGTACCTCATTGTCACAGAATGATCTGTCTCACATGAGTTCAGCACAGAGTTTCCTCAGGGCACAGCATTTGACAGTACTTCCAGCCCCACTGTGAACTGGCATTCAGCGCTGAACTAGGAGCGCTGGTCGGATGAGCCCCTTCGTTCAAGGATTTCGTCAAAGGATTTTATGAACAGGCTGAACGATCGGAGCTCGGGGACTCTGTTCTCATGGCGGCGTTCAGGAGCAGAGCGCGTCAGTTCAGTCCCGTAGATCTGCCGAAGACTCCGCGCCTCAGAACGCAATAATTTCCGCAGAGTCACTTCCGCCTCCGAGATCGCCACGGCCCGCCGAACCGTGTTTTTAATCCGCACGTTATGGACCCTCTGCCACCACTCCACACTCACAAGGAATATGGGGTTTCACCTATACCTGTGTCACAGTAACCCCGTCAGTGCCAGTTGAACAGCCAGGAGAGCTGTCTTCGTCCTTTTTGAGTCCTAGCCAGCAAATAGAGGGGCTAAGTGATGCTCTGTCAAGCACTGTAAGACAGCTAGGGGAGCTGTCTGCCATGTCAGTGCTACCCAAGTTGCCCACAGAGGGTGCCGTTCTCATCACTCAGCAAGGGGGGCTGGGTGATGCTCAGCCGGTTTACATGCTGGTGCTTCCATAGTTGCCCATAGAGGGCGCTGTCTCCATCACTCAGCCCCTCTCGCTGGTCACAGGGCTACAGCCAGGAGAACTGTCGGCCATCCCAGCGGTTCCTGGTCCTCTCGCAGAGGGCGTCGATTGACTGCAAGGGAAGCTCAGCTTCCCCTATAATGTCACAAAATTAATGGTCAAATTATGTACTATTGTATTAACATTTAATTGACTAAAAATGCTTTAAAAAAAAAAAGTTCATCTCAAAGACGAGCTCGTTCAGAATCAGTTAGATATAGCAGGTGGCTGACTTAATTTTCTTCTTATACATTCCTGAAGTGTCACAGTGCATTTCTCCGTTGAAGCACAGCGTCCATTGACTTCAATGGCGGCTTTGAACTTTTTTTTTCAGTGCTTTGAAACTAGACGGTCATTGGATGACTTCCTTATCTGAAGTTGGCACCGGAAAGTTTTCCACAGCATCCACCTTTTCAGGATCAGTTTTAACTCCTTAAGCAGACACAATATGTCCTAGAAACGTCAGAGATGGTTGAATAAAATTGCACTTTTTTAACCTCAAAAACAATCCCCAAAAAATAAAAAAATATAACCCAATAAACAGATCAGTATCTTTGATGGGGGAAAAAAATACTTATATATACAACACCTTCCTCCACCTTGCAGACTTAGTCCCGTGTGCGTAAAACATTGAATACGTTGAAACAAAGTTGCTAGGTGGCCACAGCCTGAATCCAGTTCCTCGGATTTAGGCCAATTGTGAAAACATTGAGTACATTAATTTTTTTTTAATGAATAAATGAAAATACTGATTTGAACACTGTCCTTTCTTTTAGTGTTGTACAAAATCCCACTTTTGATTGAGCTATAAAAATCAACGATTCCTCAATCTAGGCCCAGAGAAAAGTTTGGAGGCTAAAAGAACATAGTTGCATGCTCCCTCCATCAAACAAATCTGTCTTCTTCCTCACCATCTACTGCTATATGCTGACTCAAACCCCCATCTAGCGCCCTCTGGTGCATTGTAGTATTACTACCACCACTATAAACATACAGCAAACACAGAAAACCAATACCTTAGGACAGGTTACAATGGATGGGTGGTCAGGTGAGTCAATGGTGAACAAACGAATGGTCTCCTGGTGCATAGAACCCTTCCTATCAGGAGTTCATATCTTCAGGGATGTATTTGATCACTCTGTGGGTGGCCGGAAACCCAGTGAAGAAATCCTCACAATCCGCCAGGGCAATCAATCCGCAGCTGACTTCACCACTCGATTCAGCACCATTGCTGCGCAGACTGGCTGGCCTTCGAATCCCTTAAAGGTAATGTACCGCAAGGCCTTAAGTGTGGAACAGCAAGCAGAGATGGCGAGCAGAAATGAGGGCAAAACGCTTGAGCAGTGCATGGATCTCACCATCCAGATCGACAACCTGCTTTGTTATCGTCATGCCAGACGCTCAGTCACCTTCACCTCCGCTTCAGCCTTTGCCCACACCATGGAGTCCGAACCCATGCAAATTGGGACCACTCACCTTACGCAGGAGGAGCGTGATCGAAGACTACACACCCACCTGTGTCTGTACTGCGGCCAACCAGACCACAATCGAGCCAACTACCCCATTCGGCCACTTTGTCAGTCCACTAACCAGGTGAGTGAAAATTCCTCTCTGACCATGCCAGTAAAGTTAGCTATAAGAGGCCAAGAATTTGTTACCACCTTCATTAATTCAGGAGCAGAAGGTAACTTCATAGATAAGAGATTTACTAAGCATTGTGGTTTTTTACTTCTACTGAGGATCTGAAACTGCACATGGGTTCTATGCACCAGGAGACCATTCGTCTGTTCACCATTGACTCACCTGACCACCCAGTGATCCTCGGTCCTCCGTGGCTGGAACAGCACAACCCCACAATCTCCTGGAGTTAAAGGAAGATCACACAATGGTCCCCTTATTGTCATGTCCACTGCCTCAAGGGTTTCAGGGAAACACCCCATTCGACACCTACCTCACAGGAAGTCCCCTCCAAGGAGCCCCAACACGAGCACTTACCTTCCCAGTACCTTGAGGCTTTCAGCAAGGAAAAGGCAGTGGTGTAAAGTACTTGAGTAAATGGACTTCGTTGCAGTACTTTATTTTTTTGGCATCTTTGTACTTGTACTGAGTACAAAAATATAAGCAACTTTTACTCTTTACTCCACTACATTTGAACGGATGCTTAGTGTTTCTCGCTACATTTTGATTACATGCGACACATCGGAATCTTTTTCTCTTTATCTATCGCTACTAATCTCTGGGGTGGAAGATGCGATATCACCACCTGCAGGGTGCTGAAGGTACTGGATCAGGGGCGAAGCGGGGGGTGGCTTCTGGGGCTTCAGCCCCAAATGTTTTTTGCCCTGAATGTTTTTTTTAAAAGCCCTGAATCTTTTGGGTTTGTTAATAGTCTTGTAAAAAAAATCTAATTCTACAAACGGTTCAATTCCATGTCCCGCAGGATTGATTAAATGATATCAGCTGCAGTTTCTCTCTCTCTTCTCTCCGACAGTGTGCTCACATCACACACACTGCTGTCCTACATGGCCACGCCTCCTGTTAATCACTCTCATCTGAGACGCCTGAGCGGTAGTGATGCACGATAGTCTGCGATAGTCTTGCAAAAATCCATTCAAAACACTCCTGCAGAGCACTCGCATACATTACATGAAGTCTAGACTAGTGCACGCGCGCATTTACAGTGTGTTCTTAGATTTTATGGCTCAATAAACAAAAAGTTAATTAAGAGACTTTTAGACATAATATTGCCCATCTTTGCTCTTTTGCTTTCAACAAATATCAATCCAAACAGCCACCACTGTTTTGCGTCTCTGAGCAACACTATGCTGTTTCGTTTCTGAATGAATCACCCGTTTGAATGATTCGGTTCAATCACAATGACTCACTTATTAAGAGTGATTTGCTGCCATCTACTGGCGGTTTTAATTTCACAGTTTGATTTTTCTGACTTTTTCATTTTTCAAATCATTTAAAATATCAGTATTTAACATTTAATATTTAATATATCAAAACAATATTTATGCATTTGTAACTGCAGGTTAATTAATTGATTAATTAATTAATTTTGGATTAAGCAGAGAGAAAGCCTGAAACGGAGAGCATGCAGACCTACATCAGTCTTCGACCCTGTATTGATTACTGTGGCCTGAACGAAGTCACTGTGAAGAACCGATACCCGTTGCCTCTAGTACCCTCCACCCTTGAACAGCTATGCAGGCCCAATTCTTCACCAAGCTTGACCTAAGGAGTGTTTACAATGTCGTCCGCATTTGGGAGGGTGACAAATGGAAGATTGCCTTCTCCACGACAACGGGGCACTATGAATATCGGGTGATGCCCTTCGGGCTGGCCAATAGTCCTTCCATCTTTCAGGCTCTGGTGAACGACATCTTCAGAGACATGGTAAACCGCCAGATAGTCGTTTACATTGATGATATACTTATCTACTCGGAGGACTTCACTTCTTACGTACAGCACGTCCGAACCGTCCTGAGAAGACTCATCCAGCATCAGCTCTAAGCCAAACTTCAGAAATATGAGTTCCATCAAACACGCATCTCTTACCTGGGGTACATTATCAGTGTGGAAGGAGTGACTATGGATGAACAGAAGGTCAATGCAGTCCTTAACTGGCCCAAACCTCCTACCATCAAAGACCTGCAACGATTCTTGGGCTTCGCCAACTGTTATCGTCACTTCATCAGAGGCTTTAGTCAGTTGGCGGGACCACTTACCTCCATGACCGGCAAAGGCCCCAATGTCCTCCGTTGGTCCGCTGCCAATGAACAGGCCTTTCAAGCTCTCAAGAAATGATTCACGACTGCACCCATCCTATGCCATCCCAACCCTGAGCAAGAGTTTATCGTGGAGGTCGATGCTTCCAACTCGGGAATAGGGGCAGTGCTCTCTCAATGTCATGGTAGTCCACCCAAGATGTACCCTTGTGCCTACTACTCCCGCAAACTTACTCCTGCAGAACAGAATTACAACGTGGGAGACAAGGAACTCCTCACCATGAAATGTTCTCTAGAGGAATGAAGGCACTGGCTTGAGGGCTCGAAACTTCCCTTTCTGGTACTGACAGACCACCGCAACCTGGAGTATATCCAATCGGCCCAACGCCTCAACTCCAGACAGGCCAGGTGGGCCCTGTTCTTCACCCACTTTAACTTTAAAGTCACTTATCGTCCAGGCACCAAGAACTGTAAAGCAGATGCTCTCTCCCGGCAATTTGAAGCACTCATGCCTCACACCGAGCCAGAGTGCATCATCCCACCAACTCTCATTGTGGCTCCCGTACGTTAGGACATCATGGCAGAGATCACTGAGGCTCAGATCCGAGAACCTGCACCCACAAATTGTCCTCCTGAATATGTACCTGAACCCTTACGTACCAGAGTGATACACCTAATCCACGACACCCCCAGCTCAGGTCACCCGGCATCCAGGCAACTATGGAACTCATTAGTAACCACTTTTGGTGGTCATCATTAGTCCCCGACGTCACCCGCTTCGTTCAACGATGCACCACCTGTAATGTCACCAAAACCTGCTGGCCTGCTCCACCCCTTGGAAACCCCTCAAAGACCCTGGTCACACATAAGGATGGACTTTGTTACTGATCTTCCACCCTCAAACAACTATAGTCGACCGGTTCTCCAAAGCATGTCGCCTCATCCCATTCACCAAACTACCCTCAGCCTGGGAGACTGCCGAGATCATACTCAACTAAATGTTCTGGTTCTATGGACTCCCTGAGGACATCGTGACCAACCGCAGTCCATAATTCACCTCCTGTCTCTGGGCCGCCTTCTGTCAACAACTAACCCTCTGAGATCGGCCATCACTCCAGCATGATTTGGGTCTTTTTTTTCTTATCAGTGTAAAAGACACTAATATAACTCGGTTGATTTTGGGCACACAAGTAAGTGTTATATGCCATTCGAATCTGTTAAATGTCCAGCTTTTTTTGTTCACTCTCAGTTCTTTTGCAAAATAAGGAAAATAAAAATAATAAAAAATAAAATAAAAAGTGTGCATGATTTTTCTTTGTTCTCTCCGCAAAAGAACAACGGCTTTTTTTTAGCCGTTACTAAAATGAACTCTGCGAAAACATGACACACAGACATGAGAAACATATCTATAGAAAGCTTGAATTGTCTGCTTTTAAATGCAGTAAGTGCACGTTGAACAAATATTCTTTGTTAAAGTAATGAGTAAGTAACCAACACTATACTGAGATTCTCAATCTGATCTCATTAATTTTAATGTGACCACGCCCTCGAGCTACTTTCGCTTTGTCATTTAAACTTCACGTGAGACCTGACTAAAATGTCTGAATATGAGTGAAGCATGTTGACAGGCTGTATGCTGTTAGCTTACTGTGTTCTGTAATATAATAATACGATATAAAAACAACATCACGAGTGCATGATGAATGGTGCTTGACGTTTTATTGTTTGTTTTTCT
>JAUYWG010000290.1:0-18305 GCA_034779775.1 Enteromius afrohamiltoni | reverse complement strand
AGAGAGATCTTTGAATACATATATAGATACTGATTTAGGAGTAAATTGCAGGGGTCTCTTATTTTTTTACAGAGCTGTGTATATATATATATATATATATATATATAATAGAGAGAGAGAGAGAAATTTTAGTAACACTTTACAATAAGGTTCATTAATTAACATTAGTTAACAACATTAGTTAGCATGAACTAAGAATGAACAATAATTCTACAGAATTTATTAATCTTACTTAATGTTGATTGCTGCGTTTACTAATGCGTCATTAACATCACATTCATTAACTAACTTTTAACAAAGATTAATAAATGCATCGTTCATTGTTTGTTCATGAAAGTTCATACATTAACAAATGACACCTCATTTTAAATTATTATTGAAATATTGTGAAATATATGACCATTGCATACAGAACAATTACACTAAACAGAAGAGGCTAAAATGCTGACTGTTAGCTCATTACAGCTATTTTTACAGAATGAGTGAGAATGTATATTATTTTATTGTTTTACATGTAGTAATAAAGACTGTGTTGATTAGCATTATCTTATAAATACATTTCCTTATTAAAATACTTGATGTACCCATGTACCCTCCGGGATTGAGTATGAGCAAATTAAATTACATGTCAGACTTTAGTGCTCCATTATGGCTCTGGTCGTACTATATCTATGTGTGTACTATTCAGTATTTAAATGCCAGGTTTGCAACACATTTATATATCACAGTTATTGCCAGTACTGCTATAAAGTGACTCCCCAAAATAAGTAAAATCTAAATAAAATCGGATTCTCCAGTGTTTCTATAAAAAATGTTTTTGCCTTAATAGGGAGAATGTTCGAATGTCAGCTCCATTAATGACAAGAATGATTGGAAAACTGTTAAAAACGCATTATCGGTCATTGATTTTGATGCCAGTGACACTGAGGTAAGCACAATTGTTGTGTATAAAAATGTTCTGATCTGCTTGTACTTTGATCATAAACACATAGGTGTTGTCTTTAATATCCTAGCACCTCTTTGGGATTATAGCTAGCGTTCTTCATCTGGGGAACGTGCACTTTGACGGAGACATCAAAGGTTACGCTATTCTAAACTCTAACGCAGCACTGCGCTGGGTATCCAAGGTCGGTTTATCTATTATTTACATTTTCTCATTATGTTAAATATTAGTTTACAATGACATACACTAAGTAATATCTGATTTCTTTATTTTTAGCTGTTAGGGATCCATGTACAGGTCCTTCATGAAGCTCTGACATTCAGGAAGATTGAAGCCAAATCAGAGGATGTAAAACAATTTTTATTAATGTGAAGTCTTTTTATCCAAAATTATTCTTGAAGCAGGCGATAACTGTCTTTCTGGCTTCTAGGTTCTGAGTCCATTTACTGTTGATCATGCTATCTATGCCAGAGATGCCCTGGCGAAAGCCATCTATGGCCGTGCCTTCACATGGCTTGTCAACCGGATCAATGAATCTCTGGAGAATAAAGTGAGAGGACAACGAGAAAAATAGTTTAAATAATTACTGTTTGAAGCCAATGTTTGGGTATATTGTAAATCTCCTGGTATAATTCATTTTAAATGTTGTTCGGTCTATTTTAATTAAAGTGATGTAAATATTGTTGCATTTTACTCAATTCTGCCAGACAGATTCAATGGACCTATCATGGAAACCAAAATAACTTGCATTTTTTGTCTTAGGATTCTGAGAGGAAGACAGTCATTGGGTTGTTAGACATCTATGGATTTGAGGTATTCTTTGTTAACAGGTATGTGTTTGGAAATAATGGGACAGACAGACAGATGCACAGGTAGAAAGATAGATAGATAGATTTATTTATTTTGTATTTCCATCAATTTTGCAGCATGACTATACCGACATCAGCAAATAGCTGTAATCATATGTCCTAGTCTTTGGTGTTTGTTGTCAAGGTCTGCATTTAAAGTCATACCAGAGTTGTTCAGCTGGGATCAGGACTTCCACACTGACTCAATCAATCATTTCTTTTTGAACCTTGCCTTATACACAAAGGCATTGTTAGGATAGAAAATGGTCCTTTCCAAAATGTTGTAAACTCAAATTAAAAGCACCCAATTCCCTAGAATGTCATGATATGCTTAAACATTAATATTTACACTTACGGAAATGGAAGTATGGAAGTAGTCAAACTTGTTCATTAGAAGGAGTGTTCCAATATTTTTAGCAAGCTAGATCATTTGTGTGCATGATCTTTTTTTGCTGTTTGCTTAGTTTTGAGCAGTTTTGCATTAACTACTGCAATGAGAAGCTACAACAGCTCTTCATTCAGCTGACGCTGAAGTCTGAACAGGAGGAATATGAGGCAGAAGGAATTGAGGTGAGCTAAAACAAATAATTTAAACATCATTATAGAATGATATGTAGAGCTTGAATAAGGGTCATTTTCTGCCACTGTTTCAGTGGGAGACAGTGCAGTTCTTCAACAATAAAATCATCTGTGATCTGGTGGAAGAGAAGCACAGAGGAATCATCTCTGTGTTGGTATGGAATGATAACTCCACTGTTTTTACACACTGATGTCTAACAAACCGCAAATAGATCGGATTTACACTTTTATAAGAGATTGCTTGTTGGAGCGTTTGCATACGAAAGCTTTTGGTATTTCAGGATGAGGAGTGTATGAGGCCGGGTGATGCCACGGATCTCACTTTTCTTGAAAAGCTTGAAGAGAAAATGGGCAATCATCCCCACTTTGTAACGTGAGTTTGTGTTTGATCATTACCTCAATACTGAACTGGAGTACTTCTGCATTAATTAATTCAGTAGTGCCAGAAACTATCAGCAGTTTGATTCTGCGCTACGAGCCTCTAATGAGGAAGAAGAAGCCAGGCCTTGTCGTATTTGAAACTAGCACTCACCCCCTGGTTTGGCCACATTGTCTCTTAAGCCCTTCATTGACTGACGCCCTGGTGAAAGTGCACAGCAGTGTGAGAGACAGTGTTACTCACTCTTTATCCAGGTCAAATACAAATTAAGTTCCTGAATTACTGAGTGAGTGAGGGAAATATGCATCCATAAAATCATCATTGCAGAGAAGAATGAAATTAATGTATTTAATATTTGATTTGCAATGTTCTATAAACCGAAGGCATAAACTGGCCGATAAGAAAACCCGCAAGTCTCTGGAGAGAGGAGATTTTCGACTTCTTCACTATGCAGGGGAGGTGACTTACTGCGTTGTGGGTAAGAAAAGACACACAAAAACACCTTTCTGATGTCAGTAAACCTCTGCAACATGGCCTTCACAGCCATTTATTTTTTATGATCTATTCTTTTCAACAGGGTTCATTGACAAAAACAATGATCTGTTGTACAAGAACATCAAAGATGTGAGTGCAGAGGGTGTACAATAAAGGATAATGCTGGTCAGGGTGGATGAAAGGAAAATGGCTCTTATTTGCATTCTCTTATTTTTTAGATTAATGGCAGTAAATGTGTTTGCGCACATGTGTTTTCTTATATATGCAGTTGTTTGTGTGTAACCATCAGGTGATGCGCCTGTCAAAGAACCCTATAATACAGGAGTGCTTTCCATCCACTGAGGGAGACAGTCGGAGGAGACCTGAGACAGTGAGTCCTCTTGCTGTGCTGCAAATACTAAAGTATACTCAATTTCTGTACATTAAATTGTTTTCATAAGATAGAAAGGATGGTTATTTTGATTAAGATGAAATGGAAGATACACTGGGGTTTCTGGTACCCATATGTCCTATTTGCTGAAATGGGTTTTAAAGAAGAGCAGCGCCATAAACCAATATATTTGCAATGCTTTTGGGTTCCTTTGAAATGACATATGAATTAAAATTTTTATTTGACTCGAAGACACAGAATATAAATCTTAAAAAATGATAAGACAATTTAAAAAGTAATATAATTTACTAAATAAATGAATGAATTAGGGAACATGCATGTATATATTACAAGGAATCATTTCCATACTTCCAATACACACAGTATTATAAAGACAACAGAATCAAAGAAATGAAATATTGCTTTTTAAGAAATAAAATAAACCACTCCCATCATATCTAAATAATGTACATCATTTCCTTTAATCTGAATGGTGAAATTAACTCTGTAGGTGGCCACTCAGTTTAAGAACAGTCTTCTGCGGCTGACGGAGATTCTGACAGCTAAAGAAGCGTGGTATGTGCGCTGCCTCAAGTCCAATGACAATAAACAGCCAGGTGAGAAACTTGTGTATGTGAACGTCTAAAACTTGAGTAAATTGAGTGTGTTATTAAGTAGAATAATGTTCTTCTCTTGCCATCACAGGCAAGTTCGATGAAGTTCTGGTCAGGCACCAGGTGAAATATCTGGGGTTAATGGAGCACCTGAGGGTCAGGCGAGCTGGATTTGCTTATCGACGTAGATATGAGGTTTTTTTAAAGAGGTATACTGCCATTTAATACCATCACACACTCAAATATATTGACTTTTACACTTAATATAGACTTAAAATGCTCATATAATGAAACATTCCTAAGGTACAAAGCTCTTTGTCCTGCCACCTGGCCCCACTGGAAAGGTATACCTTCAGAGGGGGTGGAAATTCTTGTGCAACATCTAGGCTACCAGTCTGATGAGTATAAAATGGGCAGGTGAGTACTTTCAGGCTTTTACAGTACCTTTAAAATGATTTTTTTCTGCATTTAATACTGTTATCTCATCACACAAATCTGAACGATATACCCTTCATATTCTAAGGACAAAGATTTTCATACGATATGCCAGGACCCTTTTTGCCACAGAAGATGCCTTTGAAATCTGCAAACATGAGCTGGGTAAGCCACAGAGAATCCAAAAGAAACGTTTAATTTTTTTTTGTCTTTTATTATAAGCATTTGTTAATGTTGCTTTTACAGCTACAAAACTACAGGCCAAATACAAAGGTTACAGAGCCAAAGGAGAGTTTCGAAAACAGAAGGAAGCTGGTAAGCCACAGTATTCATTAATTACATTTTTTAAAACTGATATTAATGGTATATTACAAAATATTCTAACACTGCAACAATTGCAACATAAAGTATATTTATTATAGCATACATACAGTGTGTACGGAAAGTATTCAGACCCCCTTTGTTATATTGCAGGCATTTGCTAAAATAATTTAAGTTACTGTTTTTCCTCATTAATGTACACACAGCACCCCATATTGACAGAAAAACAGAGAATTGTTGACATTTTTGCAGATTTATTAAAAAGAAAAACTGAAATATCACATGGTCATAAGTATTCAGACCCTTCGCTCAGTATTTAGTAGAAGCACCCTTTTGATGGAATACAGCCACAAGTCTTTTCACACCTGGATTTGGGGATCCTCTGCCATTCCTTCTTGCAGATCTTCTCCAGTTCTGTCAGGTTGGATGGTAAACGTTGGTTTACCAACATCTATTTTGCTCAATTGGGTTTGAGTCAGGCCTCTGGCTGGGCCATTCAAGAACAGTCACAGAGTTGTTGTGAAGCCACTCCTTTGTTATTTCATGTGATATTTCAGTTTATATTTTTTAATAAATCTGCAAAAATGTCAACAATTCTGTGTTTTTCTGTCAATTTGGGGTACTATGTGTACATGAATGAAAAAAAACGTAAATGATTTTGCAAATGGCTGCAATATAACAAAGAGTGAAAAAATTAAGGGGGTCTGAATACATTCCGTACCCACTGTATAAGTGCTCTTTGAATTTTTCAGTGATTCAGCCTTTTTTTTTTTTTTAGCTACAAAAATTGAGACATGCTGGAGAGGAGTGCAGGCACGCAAAGAGAGAGAGCGCAGAGCCTGGGCTGTCAAAATCATTAAACAGTAATATTAGCTAATTCTTTTATTTATTTATTTAAATATCAACATATTATATTGACCTGGTGTATGCCCTTTCACTTAAAGGGATAGTTCACTCCTTTATTTATGACTGGGGGTGAACTATAGGGATGAGGTGGCATTACCCTTTATGACATGATTTTATCCTTGCAGGTTTATAAAGGGTTACATCACACGTCGAGAGCTAAAACCTACTGACAACTCTGAATACCTGGCCTTTGTTAGACAGAGCTACCTAACTAGACTAAAAGCCAACTTACCAAAGACTGTCCTGGACAAGACCACATGGCTGACCCCTCCCCCAGTAATGACACAGGTATTCAGTAATTCTTTTTGATGCCACTGTATTCACATGTTAACACTGTATGTAGTATTATTTTAAACTGGGATGTCCTTGGCGCTGTTGTGATTGTAGACCTCAGAGATTCTGCGACAGCTGAACACACGAATGATGGTGAGGAAGTACGTGCGAGGAATTACGCCACAGAAAAAAGCACAGGTCACTATCACTGCTGTCACGTGCTTTAAGTCTTTAAAATACAGTTTCTGCTAATTTCGCAATGTTTCAATTTTCACAGCTTCAACAAAAAGTAGTCACCAGTGCCATCTTTAAGGGAAAGAAGGACAGCTACCCTTCGAGCATTGCTGTTTCTTTTGTGGACACTAGAATCAGTCAGTAGTTTACAAAAACATGTTAGATTTGCTCAGATCCTTTTTTTATGTCTAATGTACTTCCTTTAATTTACTAGATGAACAAGACATCAACATGAGGGTCCTTCAGA
Source organism: Enteromius afrohamiltoni (assembly GCA_034779775.1). NCBI lineage: Eukaryota > Metazoa > Chordata > Actinopteri > Cypriniformes > Cyprinidae > Enteromius > Enteromius afrohamiltoni. The sequence continues at coordinate 11,661 of JAUYWG010000290.1, read as the reverse complement.
CTATACAACATGAACGTATCAAGGTAAATCAGAACCTTTATAATATATGAGGCCCAATTGTCCATCATACAGAATAGAATAAGTTTTTTTTTCTACATATATCACCTAAACACACTTTCCTCTCGCTGCAGTACAGCGTTCCTGTGGTGAAGTATGACAGAAATGGATTTAAATCCAGACCAAGGCAACTTATTCTCACTCAGGCTGCTGTATATTTGGTAGAAGAGGCTAAAATCAAGCAGAGAGTGGATTATGTTTCTCTAAAAGGTGGGTTAGACACTCAATTAAATAAAAGTACATTACAGCACTCATAAAGACACCTCCTTATTATTCTCCTGTAGCATTCCTTTAAGATTCTTACCAGGGCGGTATACTCGAACGCACAACTTTGTACCATATTTACCTCTAAATGGTGCACATTAAGGCTTATAATGTACAAATATGCACTCATTAGAGGTAGATATGCATATAGGTTTACTTTCGAGTGCATGTTTTTGGTCTATTGAGAACAACTACAACTTTTTTTTTGTTAAAAACATTCTGGGCTTTTTTTTTAACAGCTGTAACTATATAGATTTCTCAGTATCTTTTGAAGCATTATATGTGCGTTTACTGATATTTAATAAATTATTTCTAAATAGAACTACTGATTTTATAAAACATACTGACCCCAAACTTTTTTCATTGTAACATTTATTCGTAAAGCAGAGAGAACCAAGTCCACAGTGAATGTATCTTGAATTCACAGGTGCTTCTGTCAGTAATCTGGGTGACACTGTCATGGTCCTCCATGTTGCTTTGAATGACCCAAAACAGAAGGTGAGCAAACCAGGATTCGCGATTGCGTAAACTCTAGACTCTCATAATGCACAAATCCGAATATTTGCAAGTGCTAATGTAGTTTAGTGTATCTAAGGGGGACTTAGTACTTCAGTGCGACCACCTGTTTGAAGCTTTGACCAAACTGGCTATGATTGCAAACAAGCAGAACAACATCAAGATTGTCCAGGGAAGGTAAAAAAGCCAACATCACTCATTTTCCCCCCTGTAATGTTCATTTGCACAGTGTGTTAACATTTGATCTTCTCACAGCATCAAGTTTGAGATCCAAGCAGGCAAAGAGGGCGGTGTGGATTTCAGCACTGGTCAAGAACCTATAATTTATAAAGGCAAAAACGGTCACCTGATGGTGGTAAGTGATTATTTCTGTATTTTAGCGTAACTTCACATTAATGCTGCAGTACTTAGACTCTTTCATTATCAAAGGTGGCTCCACGGGTCAAGTCTCGTTGATCTAAAGGAGGTGACCAAGTCTGTGTATATTTTATGAGGGAAACCCTCATGGAAGAAGATATCTTTCTCCATCCCCCAAACGACTCAGCACACGGACTCAAAGCAGCACTGTGTACAAATTAAAAACTAAACGGTTATTAAAAGTTATATATATATATTGTTGATTTCATAAACGCTGCCCTTCAGGTTACATTTCTGATAAATTGAATATTTTATTTGGTCATGTTCATCCTTTGTTTGTTGAGCCATATTTCTAATACTGTTTTATACCAATGCATACAAACCTCAGAAATAAAAAACAACGCAAATGCGCAGAGTTTGATCTACAAAATTTTTGGACATCTTTATTTGTGATAACGAGTGTATAAATAATTTGTATGTAAAACATTTTTATTCATGTGCATATCTGTACAAACGTCTCTACAGTATTACAGTTTTTTTTTTTTTTAAATACACCTTTAATAAAACTAATAATCATAAACCATCTGTGATCCTGCAGCAGAGGAGAGCCCACACTCTCGTACGTCCTTCCTGGAGCTTCTTTGACGTGGTCCAGTCTCTGATTACACACTCATACTTGGTGTCCATTTCCCAATTACAGATATACATCTGAACGCTTCTGACTACATCTCAGTTTCTTTGCTTGAATGAGATCACTTACAAAACCCAGAAGCGTAATTAACTTGATGGAATTTAATACAGCACAGCGGAAAGGTATTTAATAGCATAATCTATTTTACCGATTGTAGCTAAAAGAGGATAGCATATTTGACCATGCTTGAAAAGTGCCGCCTCATCATGTACATGACTGATAAAACCCCCCACCATAACACTACACTGCCCTCTATTGGCCAAATTCATACGGACCTGTCCAAAAAAAAAAAATCCAGCACATACAATCCCCAAGCGTGCATTAATGCAAGCATAATAAAATTAAAATAGACAAGATTCAGAATTTGTATAACAGTCTTCTCTAATGAACGTAGTAATGGGGGAATTAAGAATTGAATTCTTCTCATAAGGCAATTATATCCTCCTCCACTGATCACTGGACGGTCCACAGCGACATTTTCAAGATCGCTTCAACTTCCTGAATCTCAGTAAAACACACTATCAGCACTGTGAAATCCTGGCTCTAACACTTCAGTTCAAAGCAAACTAAATAAACAAGAAAAAGAGGGACAAACTAAACTTAAAAAGACACCAAAAAACAACATCTTTCACACAATACACATCAAAAAAAAAAAACTGGATTAACCTACAAGGCACCAGGAACCCTACAGTTTTCAACAATATGGTAAATAATGTCAAATTCAAAAATACTATGGCAGGCAGCTAAACCTACAATCGACTTCATGTATTCATAGGAATTTTCTTCATAAATAGCAAATAGGGCAACGTGTTCAGGGAAATGTCATGAACGCAGTAAAACCCATCTGTTGTGCGTTTCTGTTCACATTTACACCATCATAGAATTTTTTAACGAGGTCCTCACAAATGCCCGACTGATGTCTGAGATCAATGCTGCACAGCCCTATATGCTACATTGATGTAACATTACCAATACTAGCCATTCTGTGTCTCTCTACGGAAACAGACTCGGGATAAACCTAACTGCCGTGTCCGTGTGCATACAGAGGGGCGTAACCGAAGCGCTGGTAGTTGTTAAGGCACTGAACAGAGGAGAAACGGCAGGGTCACTGGTGGTGGTGAGTGCGGTCATCAGGGCGCTTGATGTGAATCCTCCGCACTCTTTCAATGCGCTCCCTCTCCTCATCCTCGTCGATGTGGTGGGAACGCCCTGCAGCACCCCCTGTGGCCTCCAGCAGTGCATTGTCAGGTCCGCGGCCATCTTGAGACTCATAGAGCAAGATGTTAAGGGTCTCTTCATAGATGCGAGCCTCTGGGAACTCAACCTGTGATGGAGGGAATAAAAAAAGTTGCGTAGACTTAGCAGAAGCTTTCAGGACAGTTAGAACTTTTATGTAGTTGTCTGTTTTGTGAAGGTAAATTTGAGACTTTGAGGAGGAACATCCAAGGAACAAATTAAAAACACAATGCAGCAATGCTCTTATAGTGATGAGTTATGTTTCAAGGACACATAATTCAAAATAATTTACTTGAGAACAGAAACTGTTGTCTTGATTAAATCCTAAGTTTGACAACTGCTTGTTTTAAGTCCTAGAATAATAGATATAAGAAGATATATTTATTTTTTGCTGTGCATGCAACTAACAACTTTTTTCAAGCAAAATGCCAGGCTGTGTAAGGTTTGATTGTAATGTGACAGGCGGATGGCTTTTTACCTTTGTCTGCTTCTTCTCAGTGGCGTAGACTATTGACGTGCAGCACACCTCTGCAATCTTCCTGCCCTGGCCGTAAAAGGACCAGCAACAAATCTCATCACCAATCACATCCTTGATGAAAAGCACTCGGCCATTGAACCTCAGAGACAGCTTGTCAAACAGCTCAATGTTCTTCAACATGTTGTCATCAGAGTTGCTACAAAGGGAAAGAGCAATCTGATCAGGTACAAGCTCAACAGTAAGCTTCTCAAATGCCTTTTCAGTAATTAAAGACTTTACCTTGTATATGAATATTTATTGTTGCTCCTGTTGTACAGCAGTTTCACTGTAGGCTGCAAACACACAGAGAGACGAGTCAAGAGTCTGCTCTCGGTGAAAATAAAGAATATTCCTTTAAGACTGATCGATAACACATTTGTACCTTATTTGCCGTTGCAATGAGCCTCTGTTCCTCCTTAGATGACGTCACCAATGGAACTTTGCAGAACGGTTCATACGCATCTTTGTTCTGAAAACATTGGTAAACCACAAATGTAGAATTTATTATATTTAATACTGGAACATATATGCTTTTTAAAAGAAAGAAATGCTATCATTGTCTACTCCCCCTCTTGTATTTCCAAACTAACTTATTTTCAAAATAAGATTTTCGTTCTGCTTAACAACACGAATTAAGATTTGTTTAATGAAACCTGAGAGACTTCTCTTGGTCATTTACAGCAAAAATATGATGCTTCAAAAAGTTCTAAAAGAATTGGGTGTCTTCTGTAATATTCCATGTCTTCTGATACTATGCCATAATATTTAGGCCGAATTTACACAACCATTTATATTTTCATTAACACACAAATGCATCCATGAATTCTCTGAAAATCCTGTAGTTGGTACATCCACAATAAAAATAGATTTCTTTTTGTAAATAATATGTGATATAGGGAAAAAAATATTATATATATAATTTGATATGTTGATCAAACTTGACTGCCCTATGATAGATCTGTATTTCGATTTTATTACATTTATATTTTCATTTACGCATTCAATCGACACAGTGAATCATCATTTGATTGATTAATTACACCTCTAATAAATGGAAACAATCACTCAGGGTTAAAAAAAAATAATAATAATAATTAGCATTTTCTATATGAACAAAAATGGCTCTAAAATAATAACTAAATTACAAAAATGTGCTGTACCGTACCTGTAATGCCGCCTGACACTCATCCACCAAGCCCTGCACCAGGTAATACTTTGCCTCTGCCAGCAACTCCTCAGTCTCCCTCCGGCTCTCAGGTAACGGGACAACTCCATCTCTCAGGTAGTTCAGGATGGTCCCAAAGTGCTTTCCGCACCTGTCAATCAAAATCCAGCCTGGAGAAAGACCAGAGGTGGACAAGTGTGACTTGGGGCATCGCAGAGGCATACATTTGTATCGATATGATTCAAAATAACACATGAACTCTTCTGCAGTAGCTATTAAAGCACATCTACCTTCACTATCAGTAAGAACCTCCATACGGCCACTGAACATGGCCTTCAGCATGGTGTCCTGCTTGGTCAGGGTCTGCATGGTGGTGTAGTACAGCGCCCCCCCAACATTCAGCTTCACATATTTGGAACTGGGACTGGACCCCTTGAAGGAGGTGGTCCGTGTTGTAGCTGCCGGCACAGCCGAGCTCACCACACTATCTCCTGACATCTCTTCCTGAAAATCAGGTAAAAAAAAAATAACACTCTATTAATGCACATCTGTATGTCAACAAATTTTTATTAACTCTCCATGCTACAAAAACTTACATACTGCACTGTGCACAGCTTCCCCAAAAATATCTCTTTTGCACAATTTCATGCACAGTATTTATGTAAAGGTTCTTGTGCAATCTCAGATTACGTTTATGTTTAAACAACTATTTATAGTATAGGCCCATTTATAGATAATTAACGGTAATTGCAACAATAAATATCGACTTGACATTTCTTATGGAATTAAGTGCACGCATCTATATTGTAAATACACACACACACTGCCCTTTAATTTTGAGTATTATCAAATTCCTTTCAATTATGAATAAAAAGGGTTTATTCTGAATATCAAAGATTTAAAAACGTTCTACTGAATGTAACATATTAAACTGGTAAAACGTTAAATCGTGATGGTAACTCATCTCTCCGTCAATGAGAAACTCGTTCACGGCACAATGGGACTGGTTTAATGACGTCATGTCAAACCCTGCTCGGTTTCTTCTTAAACAAAGTAGATTCGGCTAATTTCGTTCATGCACATATTTGTCTTGCGTATATACATTATTCAATACTGAATGCGAAAAAACATAACTTCATCTGAAGTTACTCCTCAGAAAAGGAAAACTAGAGGAGCTAATGTGCTAAACTAGCACACCATCTTGTTTTCTTAATTTCTTTAAGGAAATAAACACGAACCTGCTAGTAAAAAAGCTAATTATACGCCCTAGTAAATTATAATTAAAATATAGACCAACAGAAGCACACAAATTAGATAAAACATCAGACAAATGTCATTATTTACCATAGAAATTCCCCGAGTCTTTCGGGCCTCTTGGAACAGGAATTATATCACTTCCGGTCGCAACCCAGAGTCGTGCACGAGGCTTCAGGTCACGCGCTTATTGGCTGTTTTGAGCAAATACACGAACGCGCTTTTTATTACGGTAGATGGCAAGTAACTCTACCTGTCCAGTGTCCTGTCATTTAATTTTGTCACTTCCTGTGATTGTAAATATACGCTAATTTGTGAGTGTTGGGGGTTCTATATTTAAAATTTTAAAAATATTAAAAACAACGAACTTAGTGTCTGATACGATTTCCAGTATTGGTAACTTCCACCAGTAGTGTTGACATCAGTATAGATGCACTTTTTAAATAACGCCATAATGAAATATTTTTCAACGTCATACATGTTTAGTATATAGTGTAACGTATAAATATCTTTAAAATAACATATCACAACTAAAAACAAAACAACATAAGCCACATTTAGCAAATAATTAGCAACTATATTTTGACCTTTAAAACCTCTGTTCTTGTTTATGCAATAAATAAAAAAGTTGTTTATTGCATGTCCCCAATATATGTTTACATGTATCGGAAGACAAGCTGTATCACAAATAGTTCCGCTTGGTACAAAATACCAGCTCCCTGCCGTTTCAAACATCAAATTAAAACGTTTAAAATGGTTAAGTGTGATATCGCTTCAACGATTAAACGATATAAATGTACTAAGGCAAATTAAAAGTACGAGCCATATTTCTTGTGTGAATGCGGATAGTCCTAACGAAAATTTTCACCCGGAATGATTAGGAGGTTACACCGTTCATGGATTAGAGCTGCGGCGTCTGGGACGCTCTTTTGTTTACATCAGTTTTCCGTTTATTCTCAAACGCACAGGTAACCGGAACCTTCGAGAAAACCCTAAAGACTTTATTTGCTTTTCATTTGGAACACATTTATGAAGTGACAACATTTCCCAAGCGTTGCCAGCTCGCTGAATGCTGCAACTGTGTTAGTATTTGCTAGCAGGATAGCTAGTGTGAATGTTATTGTCTCTGTAGGTACTAGGTGCAATTAATTCAAAGAGCACTGTTTTTATTATGAGTTTTCTATAAATTTGAACCAGTTGTTAAATCTTAATTTTGTTTCTCATCCTGTTTATTTAATCAAAGTGTCACCTCCTTTCTGAGCTGATGATATAAAGGCTCTGCCTTGTTTTGGTCCGCTTATAGCTGCCAGAATCTCTCGGTGTAGATTCAACTTTCTACTATGTAATCTGTTGATGTGTCTAAAGCTGTCTTTTATTTTAAAAAGCGAAGTAAAATACTCATTCTATTTATAACATATCATTTCCAGAGTAATTTTACTGAATTATTTTAATACTTCAACGTTTTACTAATGTTCCTAAAACAATGGTTCGTTGGAGCTGTTTAAAAGAAGTGCTGTGCATTTTCTTACATTAATAAAATGTCTCAAAGAAAATTACTCTTCTGTTTTGTAGAGTCCAATGGACCTCCAGAACAAAATATGTGAATATGTGATAGTATTCATGTGACCTGTGAAAGAAGAAGTATTACCAAGTCACTACATTAGGGCAAGGTAATGTGTGTTTATGTAAGCTAACGTTAGATTTGAAATTGTAAATGACAGGCATTCATTTTCTTTATTATTGTTTGAAAGTCATTTTTAATCCAGCTTGTTTGTACTTGCATGCATAGCCTCTTTGGGTTTGCTCTCTGGTGTGATGTGGATTTTAGTTTCTGCTAAAATGCTGTGATGCTTTTTTATAATATTTAACCAACAGTTTGGAGTAAAACATGTTCACCGCTACCCAAACCTCCAAATCCCAGTTCCTGGATAAAGCCAGGATAGCACGGGAGGAAAGGAAAGGTTATAAAGAAAAAGAGAGAGCTGCCACACAAATCCAGGCTCTGGTCAGAAGATTTATCTGCCGTTGCAAACTGCAAAGAGAAATAAGGTTAGGACTCAACCATTCTTTTTTTTAATAGCAAAACCATTCAGTCAAATGTCTTTGCTGACTTTGTTGGCTGAAGATTAAAAAAATTACATATTAGGACTGAAACAAAGGGAAATCAAGTGCTAATTGTGTTCAAATACTTTGTTGTTAAAAACAATAACAACAACAAAAAAAAACAATAGCTGTTTGTTTGAGCCAATGCTAATTTATTACTATTAATAGCCTGCACTATTTTAATGTTACTTTTTAAAAATGTTTTCATTAGTTTTCTACATTTTCAGTTGTCATTTTAACACTTTACAATAAGATGTCATTTGTTAACATTAGTTAATGTGTTAACTAACATGAACAAACAATGAACAGTACATTTATTACATTATTTATTTATCTTTGTTAAAGTTAGCTAATAAAAAATATATATTTTTTTACTTTTATTTTTTGGGTATCCATAATAGCTGCTGTTTGAAAATGTACTGTCAGCATGTGACGTACCCTGACACCATCAGATTTATCACTTTTTCACATTGTCTGTTTCAGGACTGAGGTTGATGACTTCATTGCAGTCAGCGATGCAGGTTCAACAAAAAGAAATGCATTGTCCATCTTCAAAATTGCTAGAAAATTATTATTTGTGTTAAGCAAGGAGGATAAGTTGGTGAGCAACACTTAATGTTAAGAGGATTTATATATATATATATTGTGTATTATTATTGATGACATTGTTTTTTTCTCTTACACAGAGGTTTGAGAAACTGTGTAGAATCATACTAAGTAGCATGGATGTGGAGAATGAACCTAAAGTAGGTTTTTAACCAAGCAATGACTGAAACATATTTGATCGTATTGTACATGACAAGCTATTATTGTTCTAGGCATGGTATGTATCCCTGGCCCTTTCAAAAGATCTCACCATCCCCTGGCTGAAACAGATCAAAGATGTGCTCTGGGTCTCTTGTGAATTTCTGAAAAAACTGAAGGTAATAATCTTGGTACACATGTGATCTGTTTGTTTAACATCTTTTTTAAATGCCAGTTTTTCAGTTATCTGTACACACAGGTCAGGAAGTGCTTCTTGAAGAAAGCTTATTTCCTGCTTTCCGTTTCTCTTTGCAGCCTGACATACTGCAAGATAATAAACTGGTGACGCTGTACCTGACAATGCTGATAACCTTCACTGACACATCGACATGGAAAATCATCAGAGGGAAGGGTTCGTGTCACATTGATCAGAGCTGCTGAGATGATTTACAGGATAAAATACATAAACGTTCCTCTCTATTTTCTTAAGGTGAGGCCCTCAAGCCTGCTTTAAACAGAATTTGTGAGAACATCATGGGGCATCTCAATCAGAAGGGCTTCTACTCTGTTCTTCAGGTACTGCTTATCCAATCAGAACCTTGTCACGGGCTGCTAGTATATCATTTGAAAACATTTTAGTAATCTGACGACACTGTAACTTTCCTCAAAAACCTAATAAGGGTGTGTTTTGTTATGTGAAAAGCATAAAATAAACGATGTTTTAGTGTGATTTAAACAGTAAAATCGTCATTTCTACCATTATCAATGCTAACTTACTTTTATCGTGAAAACAAAATAGATTTTCGGTAAATATGAACAGTACTTCTTCAGCATTTATTAATCTTAATGTTAATTTCTGCATTTACTAATGCATTACTAAGATCACAAGCTGTGTTTGTTAACATTAGTTAATGCTAAACTTGAACTAACAATGAATGTCTGCATTTTTATTAACTAACCTTAACAAAGAATAAATATTGTAATAAAATAAGTGTTCATTATTAGTTCATGTTAGTTAATACATTAACTAATGCTAACAAATGACACCTTATTGTGAAGTGTTACCAAATATACATATTGGGACATTTTTGGTGCGACGTCTTTGCTGTTTGCAGATTCTTCTTACAAATGGATTGGCAAGATCCAGACCTTCCCTTTCCAAAGGAACCCTCACAGCCATTTTTACGCTGTCACTCAGGTCGGTTGCCATGAGAACTGGCTTTGCTCTCTGAGACATCTCACAGTCTGATTACATCAGTAGCTGCTCTATTTCTGTGAAGTGGCCGATAATGTGATGAGCTTTTGATTCTGCCGTGTTTCAGGCCTGTTATTGCTGCACATTTCTCTGACAACCTGCTGAGGTCTTTCCTTCTCCACATCATGTCTGTTCCAGCATTCATCTCGCACCTGAACACTCTCACTCCAGATGTAAGAAAATGACACATGCAGATAGATAATAACACCTCATTTGATTGATTTGCGAATATGATTCCACCTGCCTGAATTTGTGCTCTTTGCAGTGTATGCTCACCATCCAAACCCATGACCTTTTCCGCAAGTTTATCTTGTTTTTAAGTCGAGAGGAGCAGTGCTTGGATATCTGTGTTTGTCTGGAGGGAAGCCACACTCTGTGCTTACTGGGTAAGCTTGTGTATTTTAAACACACGCTTCTTGGGGTGTGTATTCCATTCGAAGAACAACGGTGGACTCAATTCTTAGGATGTAGTTAAACTGCTGGGCCATTTTTATTCTTAGCTGATAATTTCTCGATCAGTTATCCCATCATCTCTCTCTGTTTTGTTTCCAGGTAACCTCATTCAGCTGGGATACTTTAATGTAAAAGTTCTAGAGCAGGAAGCAGGTCACTTTGTCAAGGATCTGACAGATATGTTGTCGTACTGTCAGAGATATGTGTCTCAGAAGAAATCCAATCTCACACACTGGCACCCAGTGTTGGGCTGGTTCTCCCAGACTGTTGACTATGGGTATGTCAATGTTATGTTGGCAAAATAGAGCAATTGATTATACTTTCTGGATTTCTCTGTTGTGTCATCCTATAAAGCATTCTTTCTCTTTCACTGCCTTGTTTTCTTCTTTCTTTCTCTGTGGTCACTTCTTCAGGCTTAATGAGTCTATGCCGTTGGTAACAAAGCAGTTGCAGTGTCTGTGGGGAGTTCCAGTGATCTGCACTCTCTTCTGTGATGTTCTCAGCAAAAAGCTAGAAACTCAAGATCCTACTCCTCCTCCCCTTCCTCAGCCGAGCTCATTACAGAATAATCTGCCTGTCAAAAGTGAGAAACACCTATTTTTTTTTTTTAAGTAGTTACTAAACATTTCTGTTGTTGAAGGATGCATAGAACAAATGTAATTTCGTAGATGGCTGCACACAGATCTCTAATGGTCATCAGAAGCCCGTTTGTAAAAAAAAAAAAAAAAAAAAAGCTAATGCTTAACGCTTAACTGTCATTTGCCTCAAGCAGTGGTGTTTAATCAAGCCAGGACCAACTAGGGGACCTTTGTACACTTCCAAAGAGTCACAAGATGGCTTAATGTTAAATAAGACCATAAAACAGAAAAAACAGCTTAAAGTCAGTGCTATTTCTTCATATTTGAATTGATTCCATAAACATAGTAATAAAACTTGTGCTGTCAAATAATTAATCGCATCCAAAATAAAAGTTTGATGCTGTGTTTATTTATTATGTTTATTTTAAACACCAGGAACACACACACATACAGTATATATTTTGAAAGTAT
>JAUYWG010000289.1:0-18315 GCA_034779775.1 Enteromius afrohamiltoni | reverse complement strand
TTTAATTATTATTTATTTATGTATTTTATTTTATTTTTTTGACCAAAAATTGGCTAAATACGATTGGCTAATAAGTCCTTTATTAAAAATTTTGATAGGAATAAAGAAAAAAATGACATTTCTAAGGGGTCATCGAATTTAAAATTCACTCGTAGTTGTTGCATGAATTACAATGTGTCTTGGCAGTATGTGTACACAACCACCCTCTAAACATAAAAATCAACCCAGGCAGTGTCTCTCAGAGTATAAGGTTGTTGTTGGGTTTTTTTATCTTTGAAAAACTTTAATTTTCCTAATAGTGTGCTAGTTAATTAGTTTGATGATGAATGTGGCTACAGTTTACAGTCTCATGAAAATGGCTCATTATCTCATGGAAGAGGGTGAGCAGAGCTCATTAGCATTTAAAGGGACATGCACCGAAATGGGTGTGAACAGAGATGTTTTGGACAGGGTAAAAAGGGTGCTGATTTACACTACCGTAGAGAAGTTTTTAACAAAAGTAAGTTGTACAATTTTCCCCCTAAAGAATCATATAAACTCGAATCCTTTAAAGATATGGATTAGTTAGTTGAATTCTACAGGCGCAAATAGATAGAAGTGCTATAAAAGAATCAGCAAAGGTATTTTGGTAATAGTTCATTTAAAGCCAAAAAATGGACAGATGTGTGAAAAAACTGCATGTTTTGCCTGTAGTGGATTACCATAAATAACCTCTGTTCAAGTTCTTTGCTGGACCTTCAACAGAACACAAAAACAAATCTCATTTCAGCACTTCCGCGTCCATGCATAGTCTCATTTTTTCTCTGTGATGCATTCAGACACTGAGTCTGGCCATCGTCTCTCTCTACAGGTTTGTTTTAAATGATTTTCTGTCCTCTTACGTTCTTGAATAACTAGCCGTCTCCTGTAAAAATGCTGACGACAAGAGCCGAGTGCATAGACTCCATCCTGTCCAATACCCAAGACTGTACTCATCGACATGACATTTCAATCTAATTTAAATAACCTCAAGCGGAGTTTCAAAGCAACTCATGAAAAGTCCCAAATGCTTTTCTTTCGTTTCTTTTATGGACAGAGAAATACTGATGACCATGCTATTCCTACAAAGGAAATGCGGGAAAATATAATCATGAAAACACAACATAACAACAAAACTGATCCCGGTTACTTTCTTAAAACAAGTTTCTGGTTCTCAGTGTGCATTACGAGCAAAATACTTTTTGTCATGTACTATCAAAATATGAATAACTACACTTTTTTTTTACACTTTTTAAAAGAGAAAGTTCTAAAACTGTTTCAGTCCTTAATGTTTTTAAATGTTCAGCAACACACTGCATTAAATGTCAATTTTAAAGTAGAAAGACTAAAAAGACTTTCTTGTAAAATGCACTACAGTAATCTTTTTTTTATTTACAACTTCTTTAAACATAATATCCTAATCATATATTTATGTGTATGCACACACACACACAGCATACAGCTTTTAGTAATGCTTCTCTTCTGATCATCAAGGCTGCATTTATTTGATCAAAAATACATTAAAATAATTCTCAGTAATGCTGTGAAATATTATGAAGGTTTAAAATAGCTGTTTTCCCTGTGAATATACTGTAAAATATAATTGATTTCTCTTTATACAGATTTCTCTTTTACTCATAATTGATTTCGGGGTCAGAAAGATTTTCTTAATGTTTCTGAAAGATATTTTTATGCTCAATGAGCTGAATTTATCTGATCAAAAAACAGTAAAAACTGTTCAGTCATTACAATATTATTACAATGTCAAATAGCCTAAGCAATTTCTATTTCAATATATTTTACAATGTAATTTATTCCTGTGATGCATCATCACTCCAGTCTTCAGTGTCACATGATCTTCAGCAATCATTCTGATACGCTGAACGATTTAGCTGAATATCCATTTTTACTTCCTTATAAAAGTATTACGAAGTTAAATTGTTCACAAATGCTGTTGGCTTGACAGAGACAAATTTGCCAAGTCGGTTAATCTTTTCTTTGAGCAGGTTTTCAGCATTTAAACCCATCTTTTTAAAAAAAGTCTGCATTTTTCTGTTCCAAAATCTCTAAAAGCATGCACAGCCACCCGCCGCCATATAACACCGGCCTCAGAAGATCAAATGAGAGAAATTACTCATGGCTGAAATTAGAGCTGGCTTGAGAAGGGATGAGTCTGGCCCCGACGGCGGGGGGATCATGAAGTCACCGGCCGGCCGGAGAGATCAGAATAGATGTTTGTGTAAATGTCAGAGTGCATCAGTGGCAGTAGGATGACAGTAAATGGCCCGCAGCGGATCAGGGTGTGAGACGCCATATTTACAAACACATTTTCTCAATCCCACGAGGCTTTGAGACGATCAGCGATTCCTTTTGGCATTTTAAAGGAATAAACTGTGACTAAAAGGGTCTGTGCTGTTTGTGTAACGAGCATAACAACATGAAATCAAAAGTGACCCAATTTTCATTCTTAATAAACATCCCTGCCCATATAGTGAGCGATTCATCAGCGCACATTACTCCAATTTGAAAAACTGCTTTTTATGAAAACGTAATAACTTTTGCCGCTTCTGAAACTAATTTTCGGTTCTGCTGATGTAATCGAGGCCGCATGGGTGGCAAAAATAACATTAAGCCAACTAGATTTGTACAATTTCAGCCTGTGCATTGCTATGCAGTTGCTAATGTGTTTTGTTTGGTTGCCAGGGCATGGCTAATTGTTTCCTTAGCAATGTCTGAAGTCTGTAATACATATATTTTTTCTACCATGAAATCCGAGAAATTCTATGCTGTATCTGATGCATTAGATGGATATGTTCAGAATATAGCCAGATGAAACCCACAACATCATGTGCAAAACACCACAGACTGAGGTCTCCAGCTGTCACCTGTCTGTGACTATGAAACAGGAAGTGTCTGCTGCACGGAAAACAAAGACACATTTACATCAGAAAGGCTGTAATATTTGAAAATTCCACCCCCGTTGGCAGAAACGGAAACAGCGAAAATAAGATGGTAACAGATCCATCACCCTCTGCATTTCAATGTATCCACTGGTTCATATGAAAATGAACTATATCCACTCTGATACATAAAGTATTAGATTCAAAAACCTGGCAGATTTGCTAAAATAATTTTTGACCAGGTTTGCCATACTGCCATTGGCCAGATAAACAGATCTCCAACTGAGTAAGTGTAGATTCATAGATATGGACATTGTTTATAAGAAAAATCATTAGTTAAAATGCAAGATGCAAGAAAATGTATTAATTATTTGATGTACATTTTAATATAAAATGTAAATATTTTATGAATAAAGTCAAAAGTCTGGCATGGGGTTAATTGGTCCTTTGGTACACAAGCCCACATGTGTTCCAAATAAGCCCAGATGATGATTTATTCACCAAAAACAATAACATTCATTTATTTTCAAGGAGTAAAAAATTATTTAATTATTTAGTGAGAGCAAAGTATTTAAAAAAAAATGATTTTAGTAATGTTTGCTAGCACCGATAACATTTACCCCGATGACCATCAGCTCTGATCTGTCTGGTTAAGATGTTTATAAATACATTTACACTTTTGAGGAATTAACTGACAAGTGTCATCCTTTTTTGTTGTATATTTAAGTGATGATTAAACTTTAAATATCTACTAAAAAAATTATGTTTGACCCTAAAATCATATATATAAATATATATATTTTTATATATTTGTGTGTGTATTAATATGTTATATTTTACATAAACAAAGCCCTATTAAACCCTATTTAAATTTTTGCACTTTAACATAATTTTTATGACAGTGATTTAAAAGAATCAGCATAAATAAATTAGTAAGATATATATATATTAAAAAATGTAATTAATATTTTTATATTCAAATATGATTTATATATATATATATATATATATATAATATTATATATTAGAATTCACATTATTGAAATGTATAAATCTTGAATTTGATTAGGGAGAAACTTTGCAATGCAAAGCAAAAAAACAAAATGAAAAGAAAACTAATTATCTTTAAAAGAAAAAACAAATAGGCTTTGTTTTCTTAAATGTCATTTCTCATCAATAACTTGATATTAGGGTGAAATGTGACCCAGACATCCACAATTCATCCTCTAAGAGACAGACTGAAATTGGCATCAAAGACACACAAAACAAAATTATCCGATGCACGTAAATGAGACAGGACTGTATGTTCTTGAGTGGCACCGTGTCCTTTGGTGCTCCGGTCAGGGTCTGTTTTGCAGCACTGCGTGTGTCGTTGAGGAAAGGTTGTGAGATTGAGTCCCTCGTAAAGGTTCCTGTGGCTTGTTAAGGGCGCATTCTGTGCCTCGTTAAACCAGCTGTGTTTCTGCGCTCATCAGCGCAACCGGCTGATAGAAACGGCACAAACCCAGCTCGCATCAAAACCCCGCTTTTATTCGTGCCTGTCTCTCGCTCACTCCGTCCACCCACGCAGCTCAGAGTTTACAATTCAAATGAAAAGGACCGAGAGTGAAAGAAGGTAGAGAGGTTGCCATGGAGA
The DNA here is from genome assembly GCA_034779775.1 of Enteromius afrohamiltoni. NCBI lineage: Eukaryota > Metazoa > Chordata > Actinopteri > Cypriniformes > Cyprinidae > Enteromius > Enteromius afrohamiltoni. The sequence goes on along the minus strand of JAUYWG010000289.1, from coordinate 13,761 downwards.
ACATGCCGGTTTGTCATTAATAATCATTCAAAATATTCTCATTCACCCTGAAGTCTGAGAAACAAAGAGACGCGTCTCTCCTCCAGGACCTGCGATATCCAGAGCATAAGCAAGTGCTTGCAGGTGTATTGTAGTGTGTGTGTGTTTGTGTGTGAATGCAGGCAGGCAGGTGAAGCAATCAAAAGAAAAGAAGCAGATTGAGACGAGACGTGAGAGCAGCCCAGTGTCACGACAAAACCCTCGCAGTAGCGCCTGCTCTTCAAAACCAAACCAAAACCAAAACATCCCAACATGACAGCTTTCCTAACCTCTCTTCAGATGATTACCTAACACCTCGCTTACCTTCAGATGTGACTCTGCAGTGAATGGGTGCCGTCAGAATGACAGTCCAAACAGCTGATAAAAACATCACAATAATCCATCAGTTAACATCTTGAGAAGCCAAAAGCTGTGTGTTTGTAAAAAACAAATCTATCATTAAGGCGTTTTAATGTTAAACCATTGCTTCTGGCGAAAATATGAGCCCATAATAGCACTTTCTCCAGTGAAAAAGTCCATCTCCTGTTGTCTCTCAGACATAATTGTTTTGACTTGTGCTTGATCTGTGCAGATTTCTCTCCTGATTCAGACAAGATGACTTTTTATTGGAGAAAGTGTTAGTATGGATAGAGGACATAATGAAGGACTTGTTCTACAAACACACAGCTTTCGGCTTTTCAGGATGTTAACTGATGGACTGGAGTGGTGTGAAATGCTTGTGAGTTATTGTGATCAGCAGTTTGGACTCTCATTCTGACGGCACCCATTCACTGCAGTGGATCCATTGCTGGGCAAGTGATGTAATGCACATTAATGCTACATTTCTCCAAATCTTAACATGTTTCTTTTCATTGGATGAGTACATTTTACAGCATAGTGCTATTCCTTAAAGATGTTTCTGTGTCACCTCCAGATGCTACAGTTCATGACAGATAAAATATGCTTCTGTCTACTCTCCATAGTACCTATTTAAATAAAAGGGAGAGGGTAGATATTGATAAATACTTATTAATGAGCCACATGCCATTAATTGTTAATGATCCATGAAGGTGACTAAACGATGACACAATTCGAATTTTTGGGTCAACTATCCCTTTAAGTTCCCAAAAGTTCCATTTAGAACCATGACCTCATTTGAGAACAGTTCCAAATTCCAGGTCCACTATCAAGACTAGGCATGTGTGATGAGCTCCTCAGATCTCCTCCAGCTGAATTTATTCTATTTCTCTTTCTGCTCGTCTCTAATATTCTTCTCCTAATCGTGCTATTTGGCTTTCTCTCCGTTCCAGCCGTCTCTCACTCGCCCACCCCTCTCCTCTCCATCTCTCACACTCTTCCAGCGCTCGTCTCATGCCACTTTTTTTCTGCTTTTAAATTCCACCCAATTTAGTTAAACTAATCTCTCTTCCATCCTTCAATCACTCTCTCCACAGCTGCTTATTCCTGAGAGGAGACGAGAGAGACGGTTCGAGATGCTCAGACAGAGAGAAAGAGAGAGAAGGATGCGAGCGTGGGAAGAGAGCTGAAGTCCTTGAGATCTTAAGTGAAGGTTACACTCCACCAGATTCTAACACACACACACAATTACAAACACACAAACACATTCTGGGCTGAATGCTGATTAGGAACACAATGGCTTCATTTACTGTGACTACAGTGTGTGCTTTCCCAGCATGCTTCATCCATAACATATCTCTCAGTATCTGATGTCAGTGATGCCCAACGTGTCAAATCAAATCCAAAACAAAATGTGTCAAATCTTTGTGTGTTCATACTGTATTTATAGAGCTACAGACATGGAAGAGTGAATAATGCTTTATTTCAGTCTGTTCCTCCAACTAAACTACTAAACGACTTCAGACAACTTGGAATATAGTGCATGGGTATGGATTAATGTTTGGTGTTTTTTAGAGCTTTACCACTCCTAGTTACCACTCATTTAAACTGTGAACATTCAAAATGTCTTGTAGTGTTACACAGGTACAAATGAGGGATAATTAACTTAAAAATGAATATTTTCTTGCACAAGAGCATGATTCGCACTAACACCATTTAAAACACATTCACTTTTTTCTTTGCATGCAGCATGCACAAAAGCTGCTCATTATATTCCGCTTTAGTATGTTTTATATAAACACAGACTATTCAAAGGTTTATATTAAGGATATTAATAAAATAAATATTTTGTCTGTACATTAACATTTCAGGGTGATCATCCTCTTGTCCTTTTCTCTTCTTTCTATTTATGTGTGTCAGTGTGTGTGTGTGTGTGTGAGTTTTACACTGTCTGCTATCTTAATTAAGTCCGGGACACATTCCAGGTCCTCAGCTTTGGGGACCAGACAGTAAAAGTGCTTACAACCCTGAACCTCTCTAACACACACACACACACACAGTCTCTCGAGTCTCAGCGATCAGACGTGGAGTGGGGGTGTACAGTGGGATGAAAAGAGTGGGGGAAGGAAGTACATCTACTGAATGTGTGTGCGTGTGTGTGAGACCTCAGAGGAAAAGAAGCATGTTAAGGTGTAAGAACAGTGTCGTAAGCCTGGAGCACAGCTAAAACTAAAATGAAAACTATTGCTTTACATTTTTTAAAGTAAACAAAAACTGAAGTACATGATGGCATCATCTAAAAATCAGAAAACTATCCCATTCATCATAATGGTAGTTGCTGGACCTGTGCACTATTTGCTCATTTAAGCCAATCACATGAGCTTTAAATGTCATGTGACACAATGGCGTAGGTGTGAATTTGTCATTGGTGGGGACATAACAGCAGACAAACAAACATTTCATTATTTCATCAAAATTATTGCTTGGGACAATTAAGTAGTAATTAAGTAAATTATAACAAGCGATATTTCTTTGAATATAAAACAACAGATTAGTCCAAATTTCACACAAAGCTAATAAACGCAATTATACAATAAGTGTTCATCTGATTTGTAAATGATTTTCTTTTTGTTTTAAAGATGAGAATATATGACAATATTACTTAACTCATTTGTTTCTTGCTTGCCACATTTTAAATACATTAAAAAAAAAAGTCTCTAAAACTCTCTTTTCTTTATTCTAATTTGATTAAGACAAGTAGTGAATACTGCAGCTCTTTATTTGTGATACCATTTGTAATACTGGACCACAAAATCATAAGTCATAAGTGTCAATTGTTCTAATTGAGATTTATACATCATCTGAAAGCTGAATAAATAAGATTTCCACTGATGTATTGTTTGTTTTGATCGGACAAAACGGATTTACAATAGACAATTTACAAAATATCTTCATACTTAATATCCTAGTGATTTTTGACATAAAAGCAAAATTGATCATTTTGACCCAAGTAACATATTATTTATGTATTTAAGTATTCACGATAAGCTCAGAAACTTCTACTCCAAAGTTCTGATCTGAATCAAATGATAGAGAGAAGCAGAAGAACACATAACAGCAGAAAGTTTCCTTACAACGTTAAAGATTATCATTCAGTGTGTGCTCGTATGTTTTAAACACTTTATATTATTTCTTATTCCACACGTGTTAAATGAAAATCAGTACATTATAATTTAATATACTAGTCCATTTCACACTTTTAGGAGCCTTAAAAAACAATTGATGATTTTTGTCCTCATAAATGTGACAATCCACTAGTAGTGGAGATATATATAGGCCTACATGAGGTACAAACCTATCAACAGATCATTTTAGTCACACTCTGCTTTTTGCTTTTGCTCTTTACAGATGTCCACACACATACTTCACAAAAATCTTAACGCACAATTCCCATCTGACAGTAAAAGAGGCCACACTGACAGAATACATGTGACACTTCTGTAACAGACACCATGAACATCACGCCTCAGTGCTGTCCTCTGTGTGTGTGTGTGAACAGTACTGCACTGATGCAGAATCTAAAGTAGCATAGCAAAACAAATCATATTTTAGCTATGCAATATAGCTACAGACAACAGCAGCAGACCACCATTGCATGTCTTCTCAGCATACATGGAAAACAACAGCTTGACCATTGCAGTCAGATTCATATATGAATGACTCTTTAAGAAGCTCATTACTGTAATAGCATTGATGTAGTATAATGAGTTACTTGCAAGTTGAAAAAGAAGTCACTCCAAATCCTGTATTAATTTAGTCAGAAGGAATCTGGCGAATTCATTCATTCTGTAGCTTAATCCAATTTTGAAACAAACAACTCTTATGATTCAATTCCTGTAACAAACTGATCAAAAGGAATTACAGGTGTATTCATTCTAACAAATTATGGATAATTAACCAATTATGAATTGGTTAAAGCAACGAATAGCTCTTATGATCTAATTCTTGCAATGAAAGACTGACTAGTTGAATTAGTATAATGAATAAGTCATAAATCCAGTCCACAAACAACAAAAACGGAAGACATGGTTCTTGTAATGAATCAGTCAAAATGATTCACAAACTTCAGCTGCATGAGTCTGAATCCACTGAATCCAATCCAAAAAATCAACCTGAATGCATTTCTGACTTTTTGTCTTGTTTCCAGCCCAAATATCTAGAAGTTTGTAAATAAAAAATCATTTTCTATACAAGTGTGAATTATTGACTTGTTTGCAGAAAAAAAGAAAGAGTCAAAATTAAGCATGTTTTTGCAAGCAAAATAATCTCAAAATAATCTTATTTCGAGCAGAAAACAAGATTATTTAGTTTACCCCATTGGCAGATTATTTGTTTTAAGCAAAAACTTTCTTAATTTTGACTTGTTTTTCCTGAAAATAAGCCTATCGTTTTTACTTCTCTAGAAAATCCATCTTGAATTAAGAATTTTGTCTGAAAACGACAAGCTAGAAAAGCATTTTTGCAGTGTACAGCGATTGAAACACTCACCCTCGGTGTGGATGGCAGACACGTAGGTCCAGTTGTATCTCTTCACTATGTCCACCATGGCTCTGGCCTGCTGGGCATCTGATGGCACGACCCTCATGAAGTATTTGTAGAGGGATTTGTCACTGAGGTCCATACTGGTGGCAGAGTAGGCGATCTGAGGGATATTAAACAGCTGCAGCAAATTCTGCACTTGAATGGCCACGGAACTCGAACCTGGGCCAATAAGCCCCACGATTGGCTTCTTGCCCTTCATGGGCGTGGCTCCGGGATCGGCACACTTGGCCCCGCCCCCGGCCTCCTCGCTTTCATCAGCAGCGACGAGCGAGTCCCGTATGAACTCGATGCTTTGCTCCAAAGCAACGGCCGAATGCCAGCAGGAGTCTCGGATTTCGCAGCCCAGAGTGACATTGGGGAGGATTTTGGGGTCGGCGTTGATTCGGTCCAGAGTGTGCATCATGGCCTCCACGCGCTGGATGCCGTACTGCTCTCGAACTGCACCGCATTTGCGCTCGTGCACTTTGTCGGCCGGTGGCTGGTGGTGGACGGAGAAGAGAGCGCCGATGATGATGTCCCCAGGAATGTGGGCCACGACGCGCCGCTCACTGGCCTGGCCTGCCATCGTCAGTGATGCAAGCTGCAACATCGCAAAAAGATACAAGCTGACCATTTCGGAGTAAATTAGAGGCCGGTTTGGACCAAAGACCCAACCACTGCGAGGAAGTTCAGTTCAGTTGCTTCGCTCCTTCTCCGAACTTTCTGTCTCTGATTGCACAAAAAGGGGATTCTGGAATCACGCGGCTTTGAACAGTGTTGTCATTTGTCCAAGAGCTTCTATGACGACCCTGAGCAGGATGCTGGGTCGTTGCCGTGGCAACCTGGAGCTGGGGATGGCATGAGATGAGGGGCCTCATAACCTTGAATGAGAGGAGATGGACACAGCAATGTTATTACATCCACACAAACAGACCAAACGTGGGAATTGTCTGCTGGAAAAACAATTTTTAAAGTTGTAAATCAGACTTCTGCTTCTAGAAAGTCTTTGCAATTTTTATAATTCATTAGAACGATTAAACTATTTTTTTATTATTTGTAAATTTACTATACATTTATGAGTATTAGTATTCTTTTATTTGTTTTTATTAACCAGCAATTTCTGGGTAAAAGTAAATCCTACCACAATGTTATTTTACACCAATTTTTTCACACTGGTTTTTGTTTTAAACAGCTTCCCTGCAGAATGATGTCATCGAAAATTTTAAAATTGTTAACGGTAAAAATTATTTTTTCAATCAACTAACACCAATTTTTATGCATCAACTTGAATTAACTTTTAAACTATGCTGACAATGGCGCTTGGAAAATGGAACTTTCAGAATACATGTAAAGTTCATCTCCCAAACTAAAGTACCAGTATACTGTATCTCTTTAAACACATAAACACAAAAAAAAATTCTGGAATACAACAGTTGACTATAATGAATATATTTTAGCAAAAAGGTATTTAAAAAAAAACAAATATACTACCAGTTTGAAAACTGCACATCAGCATTTCAGTGCAAATAGCTGCTAGTTCATCTCTGATGTAGATGTTTCAGTGTGCCATAGTGTTTTGTTTGAATGTAACGTGTGTGCTGGGTCTGAAAATGCAACAAGAATGTTGCTATAAGGCTGTCACCAGACATTCAAGAATAGCCATGAAAGCTCTCAGGTCCTCGACATGAACAAAAAACACTCATATTGCTTGTCAGACCCATTCGTTCCAAGTGCAGACCACAAATGAAGTGACAGTTTTTTGCAATAGAAACAGAATGAATGGACTTGCACTGCAAGGTTTTCACAAGCAACTCGTTTTAGTCTCACAGCAATGGCATCTGTATAAATAAAGAACAGCATCAATGAATTCTCTCATTCAGCTAAATTCAAGGGCTGGTTTCATCTGCCAAACCGCAGATTGGACCCTGGGTCCTTGTTAAAATGCGGGGTCCATTAGACAGATGATGAAAAAGCTGTCTTGCTTTCGAATAAAAGATTATGGCAAGAACTGAATGGAAGGGAAAATAACTAATGCATCACACCGAACCATCCTCATGCCTCCGGCATAAAAGAAACAATAGGAGGGGAAACAAACTGCAATCCTACAAAAACCTCGCCAGTGTCAGGCATTCGCATGGAAATCGTGCTGGCATTTAATGCACACTTCATTCAAATGAATGCAAATGTCAGGCTGATAGGGCAGAGAGCTCCACTCAAAGATCGAACGGGACGGATAAGAGTGAACGACCTTGCCGTTGATCACCGAGAGAACGGGAGCTTTGCGCTGTCCGCGGTGCTGAAACGCATCACACTGCAGTGGCCACGGAACTCCATGTGCTCAAATGCACCTCATAAACAACCTCCTCGGTCTTGTTCAGACATTGCATATTAAACAATGCGAATATAACATTCGTACTAAGTCACACATACAGCGCGTATGCAATTACACATTATACCTTCCCAGTCCGTCATACTGGCACCCGTGCAACCGATATGCTCGCGGTCGGTCGATAATCTGCAGAGAGCAAAAACACAGAAAGAGAGCGCGCGTTCCTCATTCCAGAACATCATCGCTTACACAGATCCAAACTCGCGCGCAGAGCGTGTGTCCATGCACAGGTTGTCTGTGGTGGTGGTGTTGTTCTGGTGACGGTCCGTCTTACCTGCCCCGCGCCACAATCCACTAAGGTCACGGATGGCGCGTGCTTGCCACAGGTGTATCGCAGGAGATTTGGGGTCGGTAGCCCGGTAAACGGCGGGGCACCGGAGAGCCACAGCTGTAGTGTCGTCTCGTCTTCTTGTCACGCACTAACACTGCCGAAGCGTGATCAGGCACACACATCCCAGTCCGCGACTCAACCCCTCCCACCAGTGAACCCCGAGTCTGGCTGCATCCAACCGGCCGTGGCACCTGCACGCCTGCGCTTCTGCTCCTCACGTCAAGTGCTGATGATTTACAGTGATTATTTTATCACTGAATGTTTAAACGGGAGCATGGGCCCGTTTGCGAAACATGCTTTTCTGCTGTTGGGAATGAATGGATGAGACTCTAACGCAAGTAATGGGGTGCCTGCATGTGAGTGACAATGATTTATTTTTGTTTTAAAGCCTCGTCAAGGTGCAAGATCGCATATGTTTTTAAAATCTGAGTGGCCCCACACAGATCCCTGCGGTACCCCACCTCAGACGGACACAAACCAGCAGAAGACCACCACCTTGTGGCACTTCACTATTTGGGACTGAAATGCAAATTACCTCCTTTCAAAGTCTAAGGGACGATGTTTCATTAATTCAGTGGATTTCAAGCTAGAAAGATCAAATACGGTCTAAATTAACACCAGTTTCCAGTTAACGTGACGGAAAATGACTGAACATGCTGCAAAATTAATAGTATAAATCACTCAAAAATAAACACTCACTTTTGTATCACCTTTATGTTGTTCCAAAGGTGTGACTTTCTGTCTTAAACGGAACATAAAAGACATCTTTAAGAACGTTGGATTCACCCAAAGATTTTTCAAAACATCTTATTTTAATATCCATATTACTTGAATGTGCGAGGCTTCCGGTGTCAGTTGCTTCCAGTTATTTTACCTTTTCAAAAACGTCAAAAAGGTCTGCTATGCTGCCTGGTCTTATAATCTGGCATTTGCTGTTATATTATTTTCATTTATCATCATAATCATAGCGAATATTTTTACCATTCAGTGCACGGTAGGAATTTAAATTGTATTATACAATTACAAATTATAGAAATTTTGCTATCAATACGGATATTTTGTGAACAAGATTAAAAAAGATTTTTAATGTGAAAACATGTACCCTTGGGTATAGTGACCAAAGAAAGAGCAAACGTTTAAGTTTAAGTTACTCACCTTATTAGCAAACTTTATTTTCTGGGGTATATTTCAAGCCAGCATGACGTCGCTGAAGCTTCTACGCGATCTGGAAGAAAGCACCACTTCTAGTAATCCACTTTTTACCATGGCAACGGCTGAATCTTAGTCGCGCAACCCGGCCGGTTTCATTTTCCCGCTCGTTTTCACGCCACGGTTTAAAACGCGAAACGCGCGGTCTGCCGATCGATATCTCGTGTGTAACGCCTCTCGTAACCGTGCATCATCATATGTGCGGGCACGAGTGGATAAAGCGGTGGCTGCTTTACAGGATGGGGCTTTTTAGCCAAAGTGGCTTTGGGCTTCGCGCGGGATTAATGTGCCCGCCAAATGCGCGCGGGATTAACGACCGTTAAAAGGGCAAAACCACTCCAGCAGCTTCCTGTGATGTTTACCACAATATGGATAGCCTTCCTCGTAGATCTCTCTATATAGGCTATCTCTCTAAATTTAACATTACTTAAAGTAGTAATTTATACCCTCTTGCCCCCCCACCCAGAAGACCATGAAGTTTGCTGGACTGGTTTAAGCGGGTCAGCGCTGGTCTAACATCACTATTCTTGGGAAGTGACCGACCACAAAATTCAACCAAACCAGGTAATCTTCTTAATCTTACAATTTCCCCCCCGGTTGTTTTTAGTGAGCCCACCACAAGATGGATTACAGCAGAAAATCTGCTTCCATATTCATATGCAAACATCTAAAAAAGAATAAACAATATGCTGAACATTAAGCCCAGGCTAAATCCAACCAGATTTCAGATCTTCACCCACAAAAGCAAACACATACTGCAAGCTATAAGATTCTGTGAGGGTCGGTATAACAGTATATATCTCTTCATATATATTTGATTGATTTCATGTATGTCATACATGTGTATTGTGGAGCTGTCAGAAACAGTAATGCAGTAATGCTATCTATATATGCTGGAATACAAAGGTTTACCAGTGATTTCATCAGAAAGATCAAAATGTGCTGAAGGACAGTATTCTTCATAATTGTCAGGTTGGGGAAGGTTGTCACATGCTTTATAGAATCCGTGCAATTATTAATTGTAATGTCTCTCAGCCAAACAATGGTTTGATATGCTATAATTTCATTAATCACGTTAGGTTTTAATTACTGTTAAATTTCACTACAAAACCCATTAAACAGCATGCTATTTAAAGGAATACCTCACCCAAAAATGATAATTTGCTGAACTCACCCTCAGGTCATCCAATATGTAGATGTGTTTTTTTTCTTCATCAGATTTGGAGAAAAGTAGTTTTACATTACTTGCTCCTCAGTGGATTCTCTGTAGTAAATGGGTGCCGTCAGATTGAGAGTCCAAACCGCTGATAAAAACATCACAATAATCCACACCACTCCAGTCCAACAGTTAAACTCCTCAGAAGTGAAAAGCTGTGTGTATGTGAGAAACAAATCCAACATTAAGATGTTTTAAATTACCAAATTAATCCATAATCCATAATAATGCTTCCCCCAGTAAAAAAGTCTCCTGTTGTCCTTGACATCAAAATCCACCCACATATGTTCAGAGCTGTTTTGGCTTGTAAATGGGGCTCGTTAATTGCAGATTTGTCTCCTGATTTAGACCAGAACACCTTTTCACCAGAGGAAGCATGACCTGTTTCTAATGGCAGGTCCTCATTGTGACATAACTGGCCAATGCCATTATTATGAATATTAGAGTACTGAAATCAACTGACCCATCTGATCTCTGTTTACTCGACCGATGGTTGTTCATCCAAACGCTCGGAGACGCAGCCACCAGCGTTGGAATGCTGCTAATAGCATTATGCTTGTTAATTATAGAATTAGCATGATTGAGACCGCAGAGTGTAGGCTCGTAATAAATTACACTCAGATGCTGGAAAGCTTCCTAAACGCTTCTTAGAAAGTACAAGAGTAATTGTTCAATGGCTTCTGGGGTCAGGTTACTATGGTAACCCCTCCCGACCGCTCTTAAAGTCGTAATGACGAGTAATCAGAGCCTCAAGTGTGTAATTGAGTCCTCATGCACATGCAAAAATACACACAAGCACATACATTAATTCAAGCAAACGGCACAACAGTACAACATTCAGCACACACACTTACACTTGTAATTTAAACAGAAATCATTCATGAAGGACATGTCAGCTTCCTGAATCACTCTTTAACGCACTCACACACACTCAGAAGCTGGACGCTTGCGTGGGAATAGCCGGTGTGACTCACGGCCTGCTGCGGAGCTTCATGTAGTCACATTAAAAGCTGTTCTGTCGGCGCACACTGGCTTCAGGGAGGGTCTGAAACCTGTAATTAAGGCTTGACACCCACTAAAAAGTATGTATTATTTATTTAAAAGCAAATATTGTTTTTAACTTTCCGACAGCAAAGTTTCAGTGATTACAAAACTCAAACGTGCCGCTAAATATAGTCACGTTCTGACGTAACCATGGCAACTGTTGCTGCACCGAAAGGATGTAATCAAATATTAAGGACAAGGAGGAGCCAAAACAGACAAGTTGGGAATCAATAATGGGAGAAAGTTTGTTAACTACTTCTCTAAATATTGATGGTATCCTGAAAAAATATGACAAGCACTGTTATTACTAATCACTTTATTATATATTTACATTGCCTATCAGAGGCACACACACATATACAGTATAGAAAGAGAGAGAAACAGATAACAGTTTATTATATTTTTTGTTTTAATTGTGTTTTATTGTTTTATTATATTAGCTAATTTTAACCTAATCAAAATAACCCAACTGCAGTTCCATTAATTGTCCTGCATGATTTTTGAAAATTATTTAAAACAGTTAAAGAAAAAAAAAGAAAGAGAGAGAGAAAAAAAAATATATATATATATATAGATAGATAGATAAATATGAATTTATGTTTGATTATATATTAAGTATTCATAAGTTTAATAAAACAAATGTATAATTAGTATTACTTATGTTAACTAAAAATTAAATACATAAAATATATAAACAAATATTTAATGTAATATTTAGTCATGTTTACCACTAGTACTAAATTAATAAAACTAAAAAATTGCAAGTAAAAATAAATCAAAGCTACTTACAAAATAATATTACACACATACACACATATATATATTACAAAATATATAACAAATATATCTTAGATGACATCATAAATCCCTCTTACTTTGTAATCCCTTCCCTTCAATTCCATTTTGTTAATGAAACAGCAAATTTCCACAATCCAATCAATGCTGGATAAAATCAATTCCTTGCATCTGTTATTGGTGTCTATCCTGTGTCGCTTGTAAATATAAGAGATCAATGAAGTAAGAACAGACTGAACTGAAGGCCAGTGGTGATGTTGTGAGTGGGCGGCGTGTGCAAAGAGAGATTATCATTCTACAAATATGACAAAACCCATAAAAATGGCAGTAAATCAATTATTTGATGGTGTCTCAAAATGACATTGACATAAATCTCTGTTGCCATAGAAACACAGATGATATATAAAGATTCCTGCATCTGAAAGCTGCTACCAATAAGTGGCGGTTAAAGAGACATGAGAGAAAGCGTTTCTCACATGCAGCTCTGTCAAAACACTAAGGTTTGAGCTTTTATCATATACTTCCAGTAATCAGGGAAAGAACTGTACAGTTTGCAGTATAGATTTTTTTTGGCATTTGCAATAGCAATGAGCAATTTCAACTTCTACACGCTAAAATATTAGTGTTATGTTACATTAGAATTATTTATAAAGTTAAAATAATAAGTATTTAAGTGTTTTAGTTTAGTTTTTCAGATAAAAATGATTTACTTATGTATAAAACAAAAACTGGCAATGTAATTTAATTTTTGTCTTTATTATAGAGTTGTATACATTGTTAATGTCATATAATGTAAATTGTGAAATTATTATATTAGTTTTTTATTCCAGATATCTGTTTTCTGTGTGAATATATTGTAAAATGTAATTTATTCATGAGATGCAAAGCTGAATTTTCAGCATCATTACTCCAGTCTTCAGTGTCACATGATCTTTCAGAAATCATCTTAATATGCTGAAAAACATTTCCATTTATTAACGTTGAAAACAAATGTGCTGCCCAATATTTTTGTGGAAACTGATAGATTTTATTTTTCAGGATTCTGTGATGAATAGAATGTTCAAAAGAACAGTATTTATTTGAAACAAACCTTTTGTTACATTAAAAAATGTATATATGTATAGTGTATTAACAGTATAACAACTGTGACAACTAGCCCCTTAATTTATAGCCTTTGATAACCTGTGATTTCCACCATGTAGAATTGAATCCACCTGTGTTGCATTTAACCAAATGATCTGATCTCACACATCCAGAGGTCAAACACAGGAACTTCCACAGATGATGTGAAGCTCTGCTGTGTCCGGTCTCTGAGAGACGCGTCATTAGAGGAGCAGAGGAGAAGAAACGACTGAAGCGAGCAGAGCATCGACTCCATTCACTGAGTATCTTGGTGCTGGTCCACAGCTGACTGGCAGAAGTTCAACTCACACTGCCGCCTGTAGACCACTCGAGGTAATAAAGTCAAATCCAGTGCTTCTGGAGTATTTGCAGTCGAGCAGAGGGCCAGTGTATCTGACATGAACAACAACGTTACATTTAGATGATTGATCGTTCAGACACATATGGTTGTATTTATCATGCTAACATAAGCCATAGCTTTCAGTGAATCTCAAATCAGTATTCATGAATGTAATGCATGATAAAAACTGTTTAGGCATTTGAGATAGAAACAAGCAGTTTAAACTTCAAATATCCCAATGTGTTATTTTAGTATAAATTATACTGTTATAGTTTTTATTAATATTAAGGGGTTTATTTAAATATTTTTTGAATTTTTATATTTTGAATTTTATTGTTAAAGTATTAGTATTTCATTAA
>JAUYWG010000288.1:1612-18340 GCA_034779775.1 Enteromius afrohamiltoni | reverse complement strand
CATGTTTTTGTCAAAGCATATACTTGTGTTTGGATGCAAGAACGTTTGACTAAATTTATTTAGCTCTCTGGAAATAGATTGAGACTATTCTACTGTGTCTATTGTCATTTTTAAATCTCTCAAACTAAAAATGGTGTCACAGATTCATAAATCCTTCATTAATCTTTCTAAGGTGCTGATTTGTGCCCTCAAGAAACATATCCTACCATCAATTAAAAGTTCAAAAATACAGTCTTTATTCTAAACATAAATATTTTATAAAAATGTATAAATCGCTGTCACTTTTAAGTTTGAATTCATTTACTTTTGAACAGTAGTATATTACTAGGTACTGTCAGTTCATGCCAATTCATGAGCTACTCTTGTTTCCAATTACATCTATTTTATTAATGAAAAACAAAGGTCCACAACAGAAACTTACCTCCCAACATGATAGCGGCCTCCGTTAGCAGACGAAGCCCCTGTCATATAGACATTACTGATAGGCCCCTGTGCCATTTCTGCGCACAAAACAATAATGAAAACTAAACATCAGCTCTTTACAGCCTTCATGTATCTGATGTGGTAACCAGCCAGTACTAACCTGTGACATAGGGCTCCAGTGCTTTAGGCACCAAGCTTCTGGCAGTCTTCAGGTCCTCAGCAGAGCACTTGCCCACCTCGAGACCACAAGCCATGCCCATGCGCTTCAACACCTCAATGTCATCATGAATCTCAAACATCCTATCGAAGTTGAAGAGGTACTCAAACCTGATAACAAATAAAGAAAAAATGTGTATAAAGTAAGTATCTCTGATATTCCAGTCAGGTCACCAAAAGCCTAAATAGTCTGGCTTTTGATATCATACTTGTCATTGGAGATGCTGCAGTCAATGACAGTTTTCTTGCTGGTGTTTACGATGATAAATGGCAAGTGAATGACCGAGTTGGTGGGTGGGGGCCTTTTTGTCTGTTGTTCTCTCTGGCGGTTCCGCTGTACAAGGTTCTTGAAGGCAATTTGCTGCAATTGAACACATCCACTTTCAAAACAAGTTCATCAAAATGATTCTAATAATACAAAAGAGCAGCTTCCTACCTGTAGGATGAGTTCTTGAAGTTGCGACTGTTTTTGTTTGATTCTCTCCAAACGTCTTTGCCTCTCCCCCTCTAGGTTCTGGCACTCCTGAGCAGAGTTTGTGGGCAGGCCGATCCATTTGATCTCTTTTTTCTCTTTGGAGATGATGTTCATGGCCATCAGCACATTGAGCGCATCGTATACACGCCGCCGAATGTTCTTCTGGTCATACACATGCTGAACATGGACAACACACAATATATTCATTTAAGATATATGTGAATGAGCAACTCTTATCGGTTTAAAATGCTGCGCTTCTTCTGCACTCAAATGAACAAAGTTCTGGATCAATGCCCAGCTGCAGGAAGAGGCTTACCGCATCATTAGGGGAGATATGATTATCACCAGAGCTGAACTCAGCCACAAGCTCATCAGCAACCTCGTTGTAGGTTGTGACACCCTTCCGCTGGACCTTTTCACAAACCTTCATTGAGAAATGTCTGAGGCCTTTCCCATTCTTCTCCCCCTTCTTACCCCTCTTTCTGAGGAAAGAAATTATTTAACATTATGATAAGTGACAGAAAAAGGATAGCTGGGAAAAAAAAAAAAAAAAAAAAAAAAAAAAAAAAAAAAAAAAAAAAAAAAAAAAAAAAAAAAAAAAAAAAAAAAAAAAAAAAAAAAAAACTGTTCTGCTACTGCTTTGTGGGAATTTTCCTTATAAAATGGTTCTCTAGTCCCACAATGGTACTTCCTGAAAGAAAATAAACCTGATATTCAATGAAATTTTTTTTTATGTTTTTTGTTAAAATACTTGATACAATGATACTAATAATAATATTTCCTTTTTTAATTCCATTTCACCTACTATGCCAATGTTCAAGACAAGAGCCAGGATTATTTTTGATTTAAAAGCTTTTCAAATGCATTAACAAAACATAGAAAAAATAGTTTCTCAAAGGTTTAATTGTTTATTAGCCAAATTGTTTCCTTTGACAAGAGTGTCCCGTTTCAACATTTTATGTCACTGTGTGTGATTTAACAATGATAATAACTATTATCACTATTATTTAATCAGTCGTTATTTAAATAATTATTCTAACCATTATAAAAAAAAATTATAATTTTGTTCCATCCCTAAAACCATTTTGTATCTTACCTACTGTTGTCAATTAACAGTAATAATGACAAGATTCACTTATACAATAAACTATGAAAAAATGCTTTATTAAATTTTAAGAATAAAATTAAAATATTTTTACCATTAATGCATTTGGACAACTTTTTATAATATCAATATTATAATTGTATCATTCAAAAAACAGAAATGCAGCAGGTCCCACTGAATCCATTTCTAAAAAAGAAATGTCATTACATGTTATGAAGTAGCCTGTTGAAGCATGACTCACCCCGAAGACCACGGAGACGCTTCTGATGGCTGACTCTGGGTGATAAACTGAGAGCTGGGTGTGTGTGGGCTGTTCATTAGGATTACATTGGAGCCACTGGGCCTCTGAGGTGTGCTAATGACCTGTGATAGAGACCGTCAGGTTAAGGCAAACATAAAGAGCAAACAATGCTTGCTACCGAAGTATCTGATACAATTTTGTGTACTATGATGAAATCTAAAAGTTTGAAGTTAAGGAAGGTAAACATTTATTTAAGGCCAAACGCAAGCTAACATGTTTCTTTTTTAATGTTGGCTACATGTGACACTTTTCCGATTCTCACTGACATATGGCAAGAAAGTACCTTACTTCTTCAATGATTACTGCACGTTGTTCCATGTGGATTAATAAGACCGTTAACTAAACGTATCCATTCTTGGAAAACAGTTAAACCCTGACCTGCAAGATCAGAATTCTCTTTCTCAGTCTCTTAATTCAGCATCATGACTTTAGCTACCTGTAAAAGCACTACAAGAGCAGAAGCTATTTTATGTCCAGTTTCCTAAGCTCTTTCCATATTGATGCCTGGCTACTCTTAGTTGTCATAAACAAACGTCACTTGCAGGGCTTAAAAATAAGAAAAAGGGCCTGGTGGCCCATGTCCATTTAAGAGTTTTGTGCCAGTTGACAAAAATGCGACTTGCCCTATTTTACTAAAGGTTGAGATTTTCTACATGGTCAAAAAAACAAAAACAAATCCAGATTATTATGTAAGAAGCAGTTAAAATGGATGGAAAGATAAACCAGTAATATCTGGCTCAACAAGCCAAATGAAAATCATATACTACTACATATAAGCATATGCCTTTCAGAACCTTAAAGAGATACGATACCATTTGAAATATTGGGTTGAGACACACTTTTTTTTTTATTATTATATTATATGTATAAAATTGTTACCATTTTTAAGCAAGGATGCAACAAATTTGACGTACATTGATCATGTTACAAAAGTTTTTTTATATAAAAATTAATGTTCTTTTAGGTTCAAAACCATTATATTTTATATAATATAATATAATATAATATTTATATATTAAGCAGAACTCTTTTTAACAATGAAAAGATGAAATGTTTCTCAAGCACCAAATAAGCATATTAAAATGATTTCTGAACGATCATGTGACACTAAAGACTGACAGTACTGAATAACTTACCTTAAACTCATCTTAAAATGTAATCATTTAGAAAATCCATTTTAAATTCTAATAATATTTCATTATATTACAGTTTTATCATCCACAAAATTCAACCTCGGTGACTATAAAAGACTTTCTGTATAGACTCTTTCAACTCTATACAATGTCAGAACAAACACTGAATTAAAGTACTGTGGACAGACAGCAGATTAAACCTGCAAAAGCACACTGGAATTGAGCGTGGTATGAATTATGCTTATGTGATCTTTACATTTCAGTGTTTACGCAATCAAAGTCCATACAGAACTTACCATGTGTGGTGCGATGTTCACGTTGGAAGGGCCCAGAGTTTTTGGCAACAGCTGTTTTCCAACCGTCATTGTCTGTGGATGCACCGTTACTAAAGACAGCACACCTGCAGGGGTAGTATTCACAGAGAACATCTTAACGCAGTGCTATGTAAGGTCAAGCAGGGGTTTGGGCTTTTGGGAAGCATTACTGTAAGATCAAACATTCTTGAAGATCTTCAAACTAATTCAGCGGCTGATGCAGTGCGCCATTATCTTCACAAACTCCTAGTGTTCCTCTTACCTTTGCCAGGGCTCAAGTTCTGATCAATGAAAACCTTCAGCTCCCCATTGGCCTCAATCAGACCAGCCTGTGGAGAACAAGACGACTATGAACTCATCGACTTATACTCTATTTTCAGTCGATTACATCTAATAGAGCAAGAGAATACTCACATCTTTGGCCATGATCCCTGGGGCTGAGGAATAGATGCTTGGTCTAGCTGAAAAACCTGAGCCAAATTTCCACAACAAAATGTCTCTGCAACAGAAATGAAACTGGTTTGGCACAAAAGCTGAGGACACTTGAAGACTGTAACCAAGGTTACTACTCAATTTTTTTATTTCTTACAGAGAAAGTGACTAATGAGGAAAGTTTTCGTTAGCAAAAAAAAAAAAACACCAAAAGGATGCAATGATCAATGGGATTTCAAACAAGAATATCTTGCAGTTTCGGGTGATTTTGATCCATGAACAGATTCACAGACGAATCGTACAGACAGACATGGCTGGTCTCTATGATAGGCTCCAGGTTTGCCTTCATGCCAAACCCATCTGTGAACAAGATAGGACCAGCATTCATTTAAAATGCCAAATAAATGATCACAATAAATGATGTATTAAAAGTAAATTTGGCTGCATGTCCGAAAACGATCAAAGAAACATTATTAGGCAATGTAGGTGGGTTCGGCACATTTATATTCTTACTATAGTTTCGATATGATACAGATTGTCATATCAAAATGTTAGAAGAATAAATCATTTTTTTAACATGAAAAAAAAAATGATAGCAATTTTACTGGATGATGGTGACCTATGCAAAACACTTGATGGTTTGGCTCCTTACGCTTACCCAATCATTACCTGTATGATGTTGCTTTTATGCAACAGTACAGTAAACTTGCTATAATCTGATATTGTGGTCATATGCTGATTTTCTGCTCAACAGCAGATGAATGTGAAATGGACTGAGACCGTCGCAGGTAAAGTGGTCTAAAAAGATATCTGAATCCTCTTTCAAGCATAAGGAAAGTGTAAATACAAAGAGCTGGGTTCTTGATCACTCAGTTGTCTTAACGGAGTCCAAGTTTGCTTATTTTCTAAATGCTGTCTAGGTAGGTAGCTCATAAGGGTTTGAGACACAGCCATAGTTGATGAAAACGAGGCCCGCCGATTTGCTTCCAGCACTCATGCAGCTTATATCACCAGACAAAGACATCGACCAATCTCTTTAACATCAAAACTTCAACTCGTGCACTCAAACACCGCATGCAATCTTCTGAAAGTCACCCATATGCAACAGTTCCTGTCGTTTTAAGTAACTTTTTTTTTTTTTTTGCAAAAGCTATGGGCCCTTGAATATAAGAAACATTCATAGCCAATGTCCCAAGTTATAAAAACCACGTAAACGCATAAAGCAGGACGAAAGCCCGTTTTGTTCGTTTATATTTTCTGCATCAAGCATAATGCACAATCGAAGCAGTGTGCACTATATTATAAAGCGTGCTAGCCCAGTTAGCTAGCTGCCTTTCAAACACGTTTTGCACCGAAACCCTGCTCTAAATGTGATCAAAACCTCCCCCTCTTGCTTAAATGCGACCAGATCGTGTCTTATGCACGTGCTCGTACCGTTTTACGAACTGATCGTACTTAAACGGCCATCTGGAAATGAAGTGTGTAAACTTTCCTCTGAACTTACAGTCCTGAAGCCCTTTGCCTTCTTAGGTGCTGTTTTTGTTGGCATAGCCAGTTAGCAAGAGGACAGAGGAAGAGGAGGTCTGAAGCCCATCTCTCAAACAGGAAACAAAGATAAAACAAATAATATGAGAAATAAAACACACGTGCAGTGAATGGCCATGCTTTCGAGACGAGCTCGCACTTGTGAGGTGTTTGATTGTAAGACCAGGGCGAATTCATAAAACCCAAAATGGATGCGGATGTTTTAAGCATGCACATAAAAGACGCATGGCAACTGTGAAATCCTCGTGCATGGCTTTAGAAAACAATTAAAATGACTGAAATCCTTTACAACGAGTTTGTGGAGTTCATCTCAGGAACAGTATAGAGAAACCAGCTATTATATTCAGCAATAGTTGACAGTCACAACACTATTCTGCTGGAGGGTAACAATTCACTGGCTTCGCTACAGCATGAGTTTAGACGACAAGATAGTCCTTCAAAAATAGAAAATAATAGTTCAATAGTTGACATGGTTGTTTACTAACTCATCAGAACTAATATAACAAGCAAGATAGATTTGGTTTAATGCCTGGCAGCCATTTTACATGGAAGCTAAAGCAAAGCCATCGTGCAGTGATGCTTTCATAGCCTGCTAACTGAAGTGACAGGTCCCTAAGACGACCTAACTAGTTGTTATCTAGTTAATAAACCCCTCACGGTTAAGCACATTTAACAACAATACCCCTTTCACTTTGCTAAAGTCTTTTAAAAACGCTTTGAAGCGAATATGGTAGCGTTAAAGCTGTTAAGCTAGCGACCAGGCGAGCTAGTAAGCTAACTTCCACTTAAATCGAGGTCATCTGGGCAGCTTTAACATTATCGATCTAGGATCTACATAACTATCGTTTGCTACACGTCTGCTTTGGCAGCTTTTTCGTGCAATGGCCAAATACAAGTAAAGATCATTGAGGATTTCCCATCGCACTCCACTGACAGAAGCACTTGACATGGGCTAGCTTGTCGGCTAACACAAGCCATCTGAGACAGACAGTTTCAATCTTTCACATAAGTAATAATTAAACCGGATTGAGGGTTCAGAGCCTGGCGATCATAGATTACATTATGTGAAATTCTGTACATATAAACGCTGTGGTTACTGACCGGGTTTGCAGGCAAACGCACTTATTTCATGCCAAATTATTTTACCATTTTCAAACGCAGATAAATGACAACTTCTTTACGCAAAGATGAATTCTAAATACAGAAAACCTCGGTCAAAGCTGTCTGCGTGGACTCAGAGCCCCCACTGGTCTCACTTACGGTCGGTTGCATCCGCCTTCAACTGTCTACAGCTGAATGAATAGGAGCGCACACAGCAGCAACTGCTCCCTCTCTGGGTCTGTAAAACTGAGCTTGGCGGTGTCTACAACACGGGAAATCCGATTGGACGGTAATGCGCATGACGTCGGGGGAGTGTAACGCGGAAGCCACGCCTATACTAAATTCTGATTGGATGGAACTCTACAGTACCAGTGGTAAAGTTTTCTCATTGGTTAATTTCAATGGATCCCACCCCACTGCGTCTGAGGGCGGAGCGTGCGTAAAAAGACATGTAAATAATAAAGAGAAACTCAATAATCAAAATGTTTATGTCTATAAAATATCAAATACATTTTGATAAACAGTGTCAAATGATAACGATAGCTACTTTCAGTATTTCAGTCAACTTTTTTTTGCGATACATGTACATTAATACCGCTTCCCATAAGTGTTATTTATATTGTTAGGCAAGTTCAAGTACTGATACTAAAAATGTTACTCAATTAGAAGTCTTAGGTCTAAGCTAGAAATATTTGAGGGAAAGTAAATAAAAATATCTATAATTAACTAAAGTATTTTACATTTAAAGTAAACAGTTTATTTTAGCTTTTTAATAGACAGAAGAGATCAACTAAATAAATAAAAACAAATAAATTCATGTTTAAACAAAAGCAAGGTTAAACCTAGAACATGGCTAACTGGCTTGTCAGGATTAAAAAAAGCAAGCAAAAAAAAGTAAATATATAACTGCATAAAATTGTTTTTTTTTTTTTTTTTTTTTTGGAAATTTAAACATTAAATTTTTTAGTTTTTAGTTACAAATTCTCGAAAATACATTATTTAATTCCTAGAGCTATTTTAAAATGCATTTCTGCAAGATTTAGAAAGTATGAATCATCTAACTAATAAATTAAAGTGTCTGTAATTAAATAATGTCATTAAGTTGCTGTTTGGAGTCAGGCTCTGGAACTTTTTTTTTATCTATATTCATGCTACCCCTACAGAACACACTGTACAGGATGTTTTACAGATAAAGAGTAGTTCAAAAAAAGGGTGTCACCATTTTCATGTCCCTATCATTTTCTCGTCTCTGGGTGGATATTTGAAGAAGTTATCTGGGTTAAATACTGTACATTTATATGAAGATAGATCTTTCACCTTTTGGAAAATAGAATAAAACATAAATATGATTAGTTATAATAATTAAACAGAAACATTATTCAGAAACAAATATATACAGAAAAAAGTGAGACAATTCAACATTTATTACCCTTTACTAAATTACACGTGCCACGTGAGTTCATGTGCCACACTGCTTGTGTTTACAAATAACTGCATGTAACATGAAAACAGAGAAGCATGCAATGCGTGAATTAATACAGCATGCAACACATGCTGTATTTATTTATTACAAGAGAAACACTTTGAGAAGCAGATAACTTGAGTTACATCATGCATGAAAGCAGGACAGACCTTTCATACGCAGGCTATATAGACAGGTGAAACATGTTTTAAAATCAGTCTGTTCAGTGGTGTTCACAGTAAACATTCAACACTGTTATCCACTCAAAGGTTTAGCCATACTGCACTGGTCAGCTGAACATGCTCAAAAGTAGGTCATAACCAGTGTTAGATTATGTTGGCGTTGGAGTCCTCAGATTGTACTACTGAGAAATGACAGTATCATAACACTGATAACTAAAAAAGAGAGAGAAAAATCTATCAGAATTCAGATCTGATCTAATTTCCTCCATGATGTTTGTTAATTTTATTTGTAGATTTTTATTAAACAACCAAAGCTTCTTTGTTTATTCACTTAGGTACACCTTACTAATATTAGGTTGAACCATCTTTTTTTTGCCTTCAGAACTGCTAAAATTCCAAAGGAATTCCAAAGTGTACCAAGAGCTCACCCTATTACATCCACACCAGTAGCCTGAATGATTGATATTGTGCTTCATTGAGGATTCATGCTTTCATGTTGTTTATACCAAATACTGTGCCTATCATCTGAATGTTGCAGCCAGGCAACCTTTTGCTTAAACCAGACCTCTGACCTCTTGCATTTCCTGCAGTACTTTCACTCACTGGATATGTTCTCCTTTTCTGACCATTTTTCAGACTACATTGAAAATTTGCACATGCCTTATGTTTGGCCTTTGTATTATGATGAGATTATCGAGATAACACCTGAGGAAAACAAAACATTAAAATTAATTGTTTATTTATTTAATTTATTATTATTTTCTGTAGTAGGCTAATATGGCCAAAAAGTGAGATCGATGAGTTTCAGTCTTTCAATTGTCACTATGCAATGCAATACAATGATGAAACTTAAGCTTTAGTTTCACAGCAAAGGCCCACATGTGCCACAACCAGAGGTTATACATTTCTACAATTATTTGAAAAGAGTAGAAACCAGCATTTAGAGGGGTGAACGCACTAGCTTTCTAGCTTTCTACACACATGAATATTTCTAAATACACAGAATCTGACATTAATCAATGAATCCTTTGTGAACAGATACATAAATGAGCCGTCTGACTAAATCGACTTACTAAACCTAATGAGATTTTACAGTATACAGTATATGAATGAGTGAGTCGTTTAAGCGGAATAAATTTATTCATATAGTTTGTACATGAGAGAGGAGAACAGCTGAACAAATAACTTACAGGCCACATAAGTTAGCCTAGTAGCTAAATGTAGTTTACTACTTTTAATTTGTTAGTACTCATCTCTGGTAGAGAGAGACAGCCTTGTTTCTTTTTTTTTTGTTTGTTTGTTTTTTTTTTTTTTTTTTTACAAATGCACAATATCAGAAAGACAGATAAATTTACACACAGTCACACCCTCATATTCTCCGAACTACACATCGCACGTTTACGAACTACAACTCCCAGCACGCGATTGTTTCCACCGCGCAGACTCGCTGGTGTTCTAGCGCATTCCCTTGATGCCTACACGCAGGCGCAGTCGTACATGGGAGCATTGGGTATCAATTTGGTCAAACAGCGGGTGATAAAATGGTAGGTGACATAGAAATTAAAAATATTGCTGACGTTTTCTGCTTCTGTGCTCGACGGAGAAGCTCTGGCAAACGTAGATATTCCGCATCTTGCACGAGTTGTTGTCTGCGCGTGTCGCACCGAGAATGATCATAATTGTGTATATGTTTTGTATGGGCAGGAAGGTCAGTTGTTGATATTTAGGGAGTTCAGCATGTACCTTTCCGCCTATCTGTTCTGGAATCATGCACTATGTTAAATGCATAATGCATCTGAGGATTATTATTATTATGTGCTTCAGCCAAGCATAGCGCTGTTAACTCTGATGTTTTGGATTTTAGAGACCCGATTTTAACACACCAAAAACGTACTTAGCATCGAACAATCAGGTTGAACGTCATGACTTTTCCAAAATGCAACGGATCTGATTATACACAAGCTTTCAAGTCGATGTTATGATTGAATAGTTTACATTAAAAACAACATATTTCTGTTGTGTTGTCATTGAGACCCCAAGTTTAAAACCTGATTGACAAATGCAATGACATCACTGAGGTTTTTCAATGTTTGCGAGGATTTTACACACAATATAGGGGTCTCTGGGACCCCAAACAACCAGGCGGTCAATGTCAGCAGAACAGGAGGGTTAAGTGACATCCATACCCAGCTATGAAATGTCAAACTTAAGTCTTTTAGCCCTGCCCTTTCAACCCAGCCCCCAATAGCAGCCTGGTTGTTTTCCAGATTGTGATACTCTCTAAACATGTCTTGAGTGGGCCATCAAACTTTTTGCACATTGTGTTCTGGTTCTGTGTCTTGTCATGGCCCAGTCAAAATGGTTCTTTTGAACTCATTTTAAGAACTAGAGTAAAAACAGGTTACTTGGCATCGATGGAAATAACTGTAGGGTAACCCGGTTGTTTTGCACTGGCCGCCCTGAGCTTGCCATCTCATATTACATGCCAAGCGCAAGTGGCCCGTCACAGGTCCTCACATGCTTGGTGCTTCAGTCGAACTCGCTGTAACCGGTAGAATGCCCTTTTAAATTGCCACATAGGTCTGGACGTTTGGTCAACGCTTTGTTTATGGTTGTTCCAGTTGTCAGCTTTAGTCTTGTGCCTGAATGTGTGCAATTTTCTCTCTCTGTATGTTCGTTTGTGTCTCTTTCTGTTTGTACACACTGCTGAGTGTATTCCTCCGTCTGTCTGAGTTCATGTCTGAGGGCATATCTTTTGTGTCCACACAGCATAAACTAAAATCCTCCCAAAAGGACAAGGTACGGCAGTTCATGTCCTTTACTCAAGCCGGGGAGAAGACCGCCGTATACTGCCTCACTCAAAATGACTGGAAACTAGAGGTGGCCACAGACAACTACTTTCAGAACCCAGATTTGTACCACAAGGAATCCATGAAAAGCTCAGTAGACCGAAAAAAGCTGGAGCAGCTTTACAATCGATATAAAGGTGAGATTTAATCTAATTTGGATATGCATAGGAGAATCTGCGGGAGAGGGTCACTGCATGCTAAAAAGTGCCCTTAGTCATTTGTTTTTCCATTAAAAAAACTTTTCTATTACTTTTGAGAAGAATGATTCAATTGTAAAGCTTTTTAACTTTTTTAGACAGAGTGGGTTACACTCTCGTGAGGGCCGTCATTTTGAAATCACACGACCAGCTGTGTCATGCAGATCCACTGAGTTACTAATAATAAAAACAAGTTTTCTATATATAGCAGCGGGTGCTTAAAGTTGGCATGAAATGGAAATGCATTCTGATTCATCCACGTATGTTTCATTTTATACATGTTTTTTTTTTTTTTTTACTTTGTAGTGTTTAATCAAATTTTCGTAAAGTTTCTAGTGAAATGTATTATATTCTCTTCTCTTTCTCAGACTTCTGACATCATTTCATTCACACAAACTCTGCCCTTATCTTATACGCACTTGTAATCTTCCTCTGTCAACAACTGATTTATTACATTGCAGCTTATAAGTAAACAACGGTAAACTTAAAAAGAGTAAACTTAGGAAAAAGGGAAAACTTCGAATAAAGACAAAGTTTGAGTGGAAAAATGAAATATCTTAACAAGGTGTTAGTGTTAGAGCAAGACCTGCAGGTTGCATGCCACAGAGTGAAGAAAAAAACATCACAGGACCTATACAAACAAACTTGTTGCATTCACATGCCATTATGAAGCCCAAAACCACTGGACAAAAATGTACTCCTGCACCTTTAAATGCTTTAAATTCTCCTGTTTGCTTGACTAAATTGACACTTAGTGTTCTTGGTTTTTTGAGCGTATTTTGCTTTCCCCCCTCAGATCCCCAGGATGAGAATAAGATCGGGATCGATGGAATTCAACAGTTCTGTGATGACCTCAATCTGGATCCGGCCAGCATCAGTGTTCTGGTTGTGGCATGGAAATTCCGTGCAGCAACCCAGTGTGAATTCAGCAAGAAAGAGTTCATTGATGGCATGACAGAGCTGGGGTGGGCTATGACATCGTTTCTTCATTTAGTCATCCGCGCTGTTAACAATATTTGAGTTGTGTGGTGGCCGGCAATATAATGTAAGGCACTTTGTCAATACCACACAAAATGTCCTTCCACCTGACACAATCACTGAAAAAAAACAGTGTCTTGAGAAATCACAAATAGCTCTGAGAATCACAGAGAAATGGGCCGATCTGAAATGCTTGATTTAAATCAAATGATTCTTTTGGACGTTGGATTTGCTGAGAGAAGCTGTATAGTTTGAATTGGCAGAATGGAAGAAGTCAGGCTGTAATCGCTTATATCACCGTTGACATCCATGTTTGTGTTTTGTATGAATGTCCTGAAGAATCAGTGATTTGGGCAATGATGAGCCTTAACTTTTCATTTCATCTGCAGGTGTGACAGTCCAGAGAAACTTCGAGCTCTTCTGCCCCGATTAGAACAGGATCTGAAAGACAGCGGAAAGTTCAAAGATTTTTACCAGTTCACCTTCAACTTCGCCAAGAATCCTGGACAAAAAGGTTTAGGTCAGGGCATTTCTACGAGTTTTCCACTCTGGTTTCTTACACTGAATGACAGTCATCTGTATTAATGGTCTTTTCCCATTTCAGATTTAGAGATGGCAGTAGCATATTGGAACCTGGTTCTGGCTGGACGTTTTAAGTTCCTAGACCTCTGGAACAGATTTTTATTGGTAAGTCATTACAGCTTTGGACCTTTGACCCCATTTAGCACGGAATACAAATTAAAATTGGTTTTCTGGCTGCTACGCAACACATTAACCACAGAGTGGAATAATTTCCTTTAGCAATTAATTTCAATTCTCTCTGGTCTGTGCCCTTATTTTGTGCAGGAGCATCATAAGCGATCAATCCCCAAAGACACATGGAACTTGCTTCTGGATTTCGGCAACATGATTGCAGATGACATGTCAAACTATGATGAAGAAGGTTAGTTTTGTGAGCAGAAATTTTGGCGATTGTTTCCTCGTATAGGGGGTTTTGGATTTTAATTATGTGATGTTGTGTTTTTCAGGAGCATGGCCTGTTCTCATCGACGACTTTGTGGAATACGCTCGGCCAATCGTGACGGGATCAAAACGCAAAACTGTATAGTAATGCTGCCCCTGGGCGAGAACTCACGCCCTGGTCGCCTCATTGACTTTGTAGTTTTTTTAAAGACTTGTAAGCATTATAAGAGAGAACTAAGAGAAACACTTGAAACCGACAAGCTTTGCAAAAGGAAAAACAGGACGGAAAAGACGCCTCAGACTTCCACACATCACACAGGAAGGACAAGAGTGCGAAACTCAAGATTTCTTATAGAGACATGGCCAGCTATATTTGCACTGGCCGACTCAATTCTAGCCTGAAACCCTTGGAGATTTTGGGTGGATAACTTCGAACCTAGTACCTCATCTCCATAGCAATCAGTGTCACTCTATAGGGCCGAGTCCTCATTGCCTACCCACTCCTCACAGTCTGAATTATGGAATAGTCTCTCCAGTTTCGTTTTAGATTATGTACCCATCTGTCTGGGTGTGTATCTCATGCAGGACTTGATGCTGATCATGTCCGCATTTTAAGCCAGACGTTTATGGGCAGCACAGCATGCGGCTCACAACACCAGCACTATTGTTACAGTAAAATACTGTATCTATTGCAGCAGTATGTACAGAGAGAAATGTATTATCAGTAATGTTTTATTATATGAAATATGAGACATATGAAAGAAAGGCGTGGTCAAAACAAGATGCCTCCATACCATGTTCTTGTGTGATTTTAGGTCAAACGTGTCATCTGCCCTGTTGCGGAACTTGTAACAACACGGTTCAGTGTTACTCTTTTTTTTGTTTGTTTTTTTTGTTCGTTTACCAGATTTATGTTAAGAAATAAATTATTGCCCTTTATGTTCTTCTCCATCTCTAACAACCCTTTTATTGTTTAGCAGGATATCTATCCTTGGACAGCAAGAGGCTTTGCAAGCTTTCACTATGAAACATTCTCTCAACAAATTCAACATGCTTCTGAATCCAAACTATCAGTAAAGAATATTAATGTCTTCATAAATCAGTAAAAAGCAACCCTGAAGCATGATTGCAGGGGCTGCAGCTATATTTGGTTTGCACCAAGCGTTCAGGACTCTGAGGTTACTTTTAGTGTATTGAGACTACTGTTATTTAAAAAACAATTCCGATTTGTCACAGGGCTTCTTGGAAAGTTCAGTGATGTAATGTTCATATTTTTCAGAAGTGGTTTCTTTCTTGTGGAAGAGTGCCCTATCTACAGTGTTGAGAATATTGATGTCAGCCAAAATGCTCTGCATCATGGTCAGTACTGTAGATGGCCTCTTGGTCACCCGCATGACATCTTCCCTCTGTTTATTTCTGTGGCTAGGTTTGGTCTGGTTTGTTCCCGGTGTTTCTTTCATCCACTCTGTTCAGCTGAACTTAACATGTATAGGAAGATTTAAAGCTTTGCCGAAAATATTACAACTTTTTGTAGGTTTTCCCCCCCCCTTTAGTTCTTGTGAAAGTTCATTTTGCCGGGATTATTCACTTTTGTTTAAGTGAATAGAAGCAATCGAACTAATTAAAAAGAACTAATTAATTTAGTGTATCTAAAATACATTTAGTATAATTATGTATGACTTTTTTCTTGTGAAATATGACATCGTCATATATTCATCGTCATCTGCCTGGTATTGTGAATTCTAAAGGAAATATCAGGAACAACATGAGGGTGAGTAAACGATGACAGAATTGTTTATTTTGGGTGAACTATTCTTTTAATGGCGGAAAGGCACTTGCAGTGCGATTTTACTGTGTACCACAAGAGAGCGGCAATGTGTATGTAATCCAAAGAGGCTTCACATTCACGTTTTAGAGCTTGTGTATTTATGTATTGCTGCATTTTTATTATATGTGTTCATATGTATGTTATAATATTCGAAGTGTGTAAAACCAATATGAATTTTCACTGAAATTTGCATTTTTGTTTCATTTTTTTCGTTGTTACTTCCAATCCATATACAAATAATAAAAAAAAAGTCGGAACGTCACTAAATCCGTGTTTCTGTACGGAGTGTTATCAATGTAACACGCGTTTTATGCTAACCGCGGGCTTCAATCTACATACAGAGGAGCAGTCTTACAAAACTCGTTTTCAGTCTATTGCATTTGACAAGAATGACATTTTTTTGTTTTTGATAAACAGAACAATCACCATGAATCTTGACAGGCTTCGCAAAAGAGTGAGACACTACATTGACCAGGTAAGAAGAGGCAGTATATTTAGCAGTAGGACTGTAGCTTTAATTTGTACACCAAATAAGATTTGGTTGATGGTTGATAGTATTATATAAACAGCTTTATAATATGTAATCAGAATATTATAGGAAATGAAAAAGGTAGAGTCAGTACATTAAGCTCGGAACAACTGGGTGTCATTTTAAAGCTAGCCAGCTGACTTTCATGCTAACAGGTTTGAAAGCTTAATTTATATTTAAATAGCGTAATAATTGATCATCATATTGTTTTGGACTATTTTATTTTTAGAAGTAAATCGGTAATATAACCTCAATGTTGGCACGTCGTACTACACAAATGTGTCCAAATGATTTCCCTCATCTTTTGATTGCTAAATAACCGAAGTTGTATCTTCATTAGTGGCAATGTAAATTAATTGAAGTTTTCCCTCTATAATTATTGCGTGATCTGTTTTATAGCAACAGTATCAAAGTGCTCTGTTCTGGGCTGACAAAGTGGCATCCTTATCGCACGGTAAGTACCTTCATCCTCCTGAACGCTGTATGGATGCTGTCAAACAGCAGTGCAAGTCTTAGATAAAATTCATATTCTGTGTTAATTAAGTGACACTTAATTGCATACTGGACTAATCCCAGACTGTTTAATCTCTTGCAGAGGATCCACAAGACATTTATTGGTTAGCACAGTGCCTTTATTTGACAGCGCAGTATCACAGAGCCTCTCATGCGCTCAGATCTCGCAAACTTGACAAGGT